>PVJH01049279.1:0-10400 GCA_004026705.1 Nesogale talazaci
TAATATTCATATCTTCCTCTTATCAAGATATTAGATAAAAACTATTCAGGTTAAAAGTTGACTGATGTTGCTTACCAGAATATTCCACGCCCACCCCAGCTTCCTCCCCTAGATTCATCCAGGTAAGAAAAAAAGTGGGTTTTAAACAGCTTTGATATTTTCCCATTTGTTTTATCAATACTGCTACATTTCAGCATAGCGAGGCCAAATGGCTCTGGCTTCATCCCATGAATTAATGATTCTTCAAATCAATTTAATCTGGAGCCTAATAAATTTTCTTAATGACAAATCAATGTCAAAAATAATGGAAGAAGGAGTGATTCAATGTGTTTGCCCCCAAATCTCAACTTCCCTCAGCAGAGATATATTATGTGAAGGGAAGCTTTAGTATTTTCACTTTCTACACAGCATGACACTTTTCCCTATGCACATTGAATCCTCAGCAGCAAGAATAGAGAACTCCCTGTCCTTGTACAGTCAGACACTGACATCTGCATGTTAGTCTTGCTCATTCTTTTTAAAGCCTCGGCAGAGTCAGCATCCAAGGAAATAAATTCTTTGACATTGCTTGAGCAGGCAAACAAAAACAAGACTGTGTGTGTATCTGCATGTGTGTGAAATGTATGTGTTCCTAAAATAATTGCCTGTTTTCTTTTGTAGTCGTTGATAAAAGTATACAAAGCAAAACATATATGAAGTCAGCAATTTCCACATGTACAATTCAGTGCTGTTGGTTATATTCTTCGAGTTATGCAACCACTCTCACCATCCTTTTCTAAATTTTTCCTTCCCCATTAACATGATCCACTTCTCCTATAAGTATTGCTGTGCAACCTTTGGAGATCCTATTGTCAATGTGATATCATATAGACAATTCTTCAATGTTCAAGGAAAGCATTCTGTACAAAATAAGTTTTTTAAAAATTGGCTATACCAGACTGAGCCCCGGTGACGTAGTGGTTGAGTGCAGGGCTGTGGCCCACTGGCTTGGCGGTTCAAATCCAGTGGCAGCTCTCCAGGAGCAAGGCTGGACAGCTCCTATGACCACCAGAGGGCAGTGATGCCCCCCTCAAAAAAATTGGCTACCCTTGACTTGATTCTGACTGACAATTGTCATAGCGGAGAAGGGGCAACTTATTTGGGGAAGAGAAAGAACTGTGGTGTTAATAAATATTGTTTGAATAAAAGAAGATGCCCAAACCTCTCGCTGTCATAGGGATGATGCCGACTCATAGTGTTCCTGAGTTTCTGAAATGGTAGCTCTTCATTAGACCGGGAAGACCCATCTAACACAGAGCTGCTGGTGGTTTCAAATGGCTAGCCTTGCAGTTAGCAGACCAATGTAGAACCACCTGTCCACTTGGACTCCTAAAGAAGATATGAGGTGGGTGTTTGGGGGTTACGGGTGAAGGTTTTTTTTCAGAGTTTTGTCTAGCTCAAGTGGTCCCAGAGAATCTAGATTTCATAAATATCTGGTATTACACTCTACACTCTCCCCTTTCTATTACAATTTTTCTAGAGACACTTCCACCAAAATGTTCAGTAATGGGAGCATGGTGTTCTTGTTTTTGTAGCTAGGTGCCAGCTACCTGGTACGGCTATACCCCCATAGTGACAGCAGAATGAAGCACGACATGGTCTTGTGCCATCCTTACAGTTGTACCCATAGCAGTGCCCATTGATTCAGTCACTGTGTCAGTTCATCTCATTGAGGAACTTTTTCTTGTTTGCTGCCCCTTTACTTTACCAAACATGATGTTCTCCAGAGACTTCTCTCTCCTGACAATGTATCCAAAGTATGTGAGACTTGTCTTGTCATCCTTGTTTCTGAGGATCACTCTGGCCTTACTTCTTCCAACACAGATCTGTTTGTCATTTCAAAAGTCAACAGTATTTTAAATATTCTTCTGCAGCACCACAATTCAAATGCATTGATTTTTCTTCAGTCTTCTTTATTCAATGCCCAAATTTCACCTGCATATACACATGGAGAATACCATGGCTTTAGTCATTCACCTCAGTCCTCAAAGTAACATTCTTGCTTTTCAATAATCTAAACAGGTCATGTGCAGCAGAGTTACCTCAATGCAATACCTCGTATATTTTTTAATCTTATGACAAAACTGGCATTTGTTCATGGATACAATTATGCAGACATTTAAACAGAAGGTATGCAGTAGTGTACTTCTGTATGTTGTAGAAAAGATGGCTGTCTAAAGAATAGATCAGCCCCTTGGTTTGTTCTTCCTCACCCAAGAATGATATTCTGAGCAATTCTTCTTTTCCCAGGCAGTTGAATGCTATTCCCCCAAATGAACAAATATGGGGCAAGAAATGTTGAGGCAGTATCTCAACCTTCCTGAAAAGTGTAACTAAGTTTAGGGATGTGAATGCAATTCATGTCAGATAATTATGAACAAAGTTGGCTGCTGATAGTCATCACGGAGGTAGTTCAAACAAAGGGTGATTATAAAGGAAGAGTAAAGTAAAAAAATCATGTCTAAGAGCCTGAGATGTAGGGATTAGGTCAATAGGTAGGAAAAGAGTCATTCCAAGTGAGATTGAGAGTGAGCTGAGAGATGAGATCCTTGGTGTTCTTGACCATACACTGCTTTGCTTTCTTATGGTTGGGTACCATCAAGTTAATTCGAATGTACAGTGACTCAACTTGACAGAGTAAAACTTCCCCATATGGTTTTCTTAGCTACAACCTTTATGGCAGAATATTGCCAACTCTTTCTCCTGCAGAGTCCCTGGATATGTTCAAATCACTAACCATTTAGATAGTTCATAAGTGCTTAATCAGTGCATTGCCAAGACCCCTTGGCTGATTTCATTAAGATCCCTTATATATACACACTGATTTCTTGAGTATGCAGGTTTGCAGAAGATACTTTTTAACTGTGAAAGGTCTGGTATCATCTATATAGTTAAGGGTAGTGGAAATATATTCACTATACTTTTCTTTTGATTCTCTAGATTGGCCTCATGTTGGGCCTAAAAGTATAGGTATAGGAAATACCAAAACACAATGATTTCAGAAATGTTTTTAGGTGTAGGTCTTCCAGAAATCTCCAAAGTGTTGATTCAGAGTTCTCTTACAAGGTCATAATGTGGACATCTCATATGTCCATAATAATGGATGTGTTTAATAAAACCCATCGTCCCTTCTGGGAACAAAGCTCAAAATGGCTCAACCTTTCCCCTCTCTCAGCCTGAGTTTCATCAAATATTTAAGGCTGGAACTTTCCTGTATGCTTGGTCGTTGCTTAGAATGTGAGGGAGAAGGTATCCCAGTTTCAACTGTGGTCATCTTGAGATGCTGAATATTTTTCTTGGACATTGCAGTTGATGTCAGGAAACTACATGACAAATTAGATCCAGAGCTCAAGGCATGTTATCCTGAAACTGAAATGAAAACTCTTTTATGCTTGTTTTATGGGGTAAAATTCAAAACAAAATCACTGCAATCAAGTCAAAGGTGATGCATAGGAAATCATTGTGACTTCCTGAGACTGTAACTCTTTAGAGGAATAGATAATCCAGTTTTTCTCCCACATTGCTGTTGGTGATTTCAAACTTCTGGCACTGAGAATCACAGTTCCAGTAAAACCATTATGCCACCAGAACTCCTAAAGGGGCTATCTAATTGTGATGCCATTGTTGGTTGTCTTCCCATTGGCGAAGAATGATCTGAAAATGCTGCCAAGAAGCTACTGTTTCTAATGAGAGAAACAGGCTTCCACAGGTTGGGTGGTAGCACAGCAATGGGAAATATAAACCAGGAGAGGCGCATTCAAAAGTTGTCATTGACACCATTACCTCTTTGATACCGCTTTTAGCATTCACTTTTTAATTAAATACTCAAAATCATGACTTGAAGAGAAGAAAACAGCATGCGGTTTCTTGGTTTGATTTTTTTTTAAGTTAAATTGAGTTAAAATGAATCATTATTTGAGATATTTGTACATCTTTTTTATATAATCCCACTGGAGTGAAATGAGCTGGGAGCAGATGCTTGTTATCAAAGAAAAGAAGAGCATTCTAGTCATGTATTTTTTTCATTCTCCTCCAGTTAAGAGCAGGAACTGTAGCTCAGAAGTATCCCATTGCCCAGGATGACTAGTATGAATCCTCATGTCATTTAAAGATAAGACTTCTCTGTAAGACACACTTTATTGGGCTGAGTCCCAGTGGTGTAGTGGTGTGTGCAGGACTGTGGCCCACTGGGATGGAGGTTCAATTCTAGCAGCGACTTCACAGGAGCAAAGACTCTTACTCCCACCACCAGAGGGCAGTGATGCCCCCCCAAAAGACAGACTTTACTTCCTCTCAATATCCCCAATATGTTCATACCTTTGCATAATCTGTATGTTTTGTGAATAATTCCAGTTATTCAGAATAGCACACATTATGCAAAACTGGTACTTGCATAATCTGGTTACATCTCTTCAGTTGGCTCCCATACAGTGTGTATTGGGAAATATAAGTTATTCATGTCTTCATTTTCCTGATAATCCAACCTTGTTCACCACGAACACCTGGAACTATGCTCAGTGAGTAGATATTCACATAAATTCAGGAGTCCTTTAGATATAGGGAGTGGTGGTTCCAAGGTAGAATTCTTTTCCTCTATGTAAGAGATCTGAGTTTAAGTCCAGCTCAATGCACCTCATGTCTTTCCACTGCTGTTCTTTCAGCAGAAGTTCACCAGTTGCTATGCTGCAGATTAGGTTTAAATAGAGGTTTCCTATTAAGGTGAATTGGGAAGGAAGGCCTGGCAATCAACTTTTAAAAATCAGCCAATTAAAAAGATGTTTATGAATCACAGCACTCAGATTTGCAACTTGTCATATGGAGTTGGGATAGAATTATGCAATAGTTCATTCCATTGTGCATAGAGTCACAATGAGTGGAGGGATCAACTCTACAGTAGCGAATGACAACTAATATCCACGACGTTATTTGATCCTTGAAAAAGAAAGCCTCTACTAAATTGTCAAGGAAGATGAAGTCTTGAGAGGTAAATTGAGTTTTCCAGTGATCTCACAACTAGGGACAGTGTAATAAGGATTCTAATCCACTCCAAAGCATGACTTTCTTCTATTGCAGCACTCCTGAAAGCATCTGCTCAAGGGGCTATTCCAAGATGGAGGAAAGAGTGTCATCTGACCACTCAACTCCACATTCCTACTTGCTCTAAATGTCAGCACAAATACCACAGGCCAACCGAATCTTGCCTTCTTATACTCATGTTTGTAACACAAACAGTGAATGTGCCCATTGACAGAATAATACACCTGATTTCCAAGCTAATTTTCATCACCTTATATTTTTAGGGTTCTGAAGTCTGGGTTCATCAACAAGTGAAGGTCCCCAAAGAATAACTGAGCTGTAGTGAAGTGGGGTTGTATTTAGTCAGTTAGCAATATTGCCATGATAGCTACTCTCAAGTCTAACCCAGCACTATCCAGGAAGTTTGTGGTATATGAAGAATGGATTCAACCCAAAGAAACAGAACATAATTCTAGGTTCACCAAGAAGAGAAATGCCCTTGTCCTTTGACAATCCATAAACTCTGTATTAAGTTCTGGATATATACTTCATTGTGTTCATGTAGAATATGTACACAGATCAAGGGTCAGTTGTGTAAACAAAACAAGAGAATACTGTATGATTTAAAATAAGGAAAGGTGTGCACCAAGGTAGTATCCTCCCATAATAATTATGCAATCTGTATGTTGAGAAAGTAATCAAAGAAGCTGGATTATATGAAGAAGAAGGCATCATCTGGAGAAGAGGAAGGCTTATTAGCAACCTTCAATATGCAGATGACACAACTGTGCTTGCTGAGAGTGAGAAAAACTTGAAATGCTTATTGATGAAGATCAAGGATTTCAGCTTTCTGAAGAGATTCAATGTGAATAAAATCAAAATTCTCACAAATGAACCCATAGGTAACATGGTCAACATAAAAAAGCAAGGAGTTGTCAAGGATTTTGTCTTGTGTGGATCCAGAGTCAATGCTCCTGGAAGCAACCGTCAAAAGATCAAAAGATATTTACATGAGGTGCATCTAGTGCACAAGACCTCTTCATTTTCGCTGGATTCCCATGCATGTGAAAATTGGACATTATATAATGAAAATGGAAGAAGAACCGATGCATTTGAATTATGGTGCCAGTGATGAATGTTGAAAGTCCTTTGAAATGCCAAAAGAACAAATAAATCTGTCTTAGAAGTAGAGCCAGAATGTTCCCTAGAAGCCAGGATGGTGAAGCTTTGTCTCTCATACTTGGGGCATTTTGTCAGGAGAGATTAGTGCCTGGAGAAGACTATCATATTTGGTAGAAGGGCAGTGAAAAAGATGAAGGCCCTGGCAAGTGAGATGGATACACTGATGGCAACAAGGAACTCAGACATAAGGACAATGTGCAATGCCAGGCAGTGCTTTCTTCTGTTGTACCTAGCATCTCCATGGGTCAGAACTGATTTGATGACACCACCCAACAGCAAGACTGCTATAACAAAGCACGAGAAAACAATAGAATTTGTTCTAGTGACAATAGTGATCTAAGACAACAGAATGAATTTTCTTACAGTCCAGAACCCAAAATCTGAAACCAATCAGCAGGGCCATGATTTCTCTGCAGGCTCTAAGATAGGAGGAATCGTCTGCTGCTGGCTGGTTTGGGGGTTCCAGGTATACTGTGGCGTACGGCAGCATAACTTCTGCCTCTATGCTTCTCTCTATATGACCATCTTCCCTCTGCATTTTCCCGCTTCTCCATCTCTAGATACACCACTACCCTTTTCTGTGATTTCATGTTAAGTAATTTAATCTGTGAAGATGTTATTGTATTTGGTTATTGTACTCAGGATAGGCCAGAAAAGCTAACTGAGCCTTAGCAAAGAATGATCATCAGAAGAAGATCCCAATGGCATCCAGCATTGAGTCTGTTGTCTGATCCATTAGATCTATAATACTGAACTTCTTTAAATACGCTCCACATTCTGCATGGCTTTGACGACCTCCAACATCTATCAGTCTGCTTTTTATCCATGATCTCATTGCTTGCCATTTCTCCATTCAGGCTATTCTTCTTACTGTACTCTATTTCTGGCCTATATTCACCCAGGTCAAACCTCATAGGCAATTTTGCAAAGGCCAATGGGTACTCAGGCCTGATTCCTACTGATGCAAACCCTTGCTGTGTGATCAGAAAGCTTGTAGGTTCTTTGATTGAAATTATAGATCTCAAAATCCCATGCTGCTACCCCTCCTCCTGCTATTGATAGCATTGTGCATATCTCAAACCAGTCCTCTGATCTTGGACATTCTTGAGTTTATACTAAATGTGTGCTCACTTTTTAAATTAGATTTAGAATAAGATCTGATTTCTTGGGTAATTTTTTTAGAAATCTGGTTATTAGTAGACTCTTTTTAAAAAATAGATCATTTTATTGAGGGATCATACAACTCTTATCATGATCAATACATGCATCTATTGTATGCAGACCATGTTTGCACATTTGATTTCCATCATCATTCTCAAAACCTCCTCCTTCAGCTTAGGCCCCCAGTATCAGCTCCTCATATTTCCCTTCCCTCCCCACTACCCCTTCTTCATGAACCCCTAATAATTTACAAATTGTCATTAGTTTGTCATATTGTACACTGTCTACTGTGTCCCTTCACCCACTTACCTGTTGTCTGTACCCCAAGGAGGAGGTCATATGTAGATCCCTACAATTGGTTCCCCCTTCTGCTCCACCTTTCCTCCAAACTCCTGATATCACTACTCTCAGCACTGGTTCTGAAAGGATCATCTGTCCTGAATTCCTCATTTTTTCAGCTTCAGTGTACTTCCCCTCATTGAATTGGATTTGCAAGGTAGAATTGGGATCATGATAGTGGGTGGGTAAGAAGTACTTAAGAACTAGAGGAACGTTGCATATATCATTATTGCTACACTGTACCTTGACTGGCTCATCTCTTCCCTTGGACCCCTCTCTGTAAGGGGATGTCACTTCACCTGTTGAAGGACTTTGGATCCCCAATCTGTATTCCTTCTCATTTATAATGATATAATCTTTAGTTCTTTGATGCCTGATACCTGATTCCTTTCACACCTCATTGTCACACTGGCTGGTGTGGTTCTTTCATGTGAGCTTTACTGCTTCTCAGTTAGATGGCTGCTTGTTTACTTTCAAGCCTTTAAGACCCCAGGCACTATATCTTTTGATAGCCGGGCACCATCAGCTTTCTTCACCACATTTGCTTATGCACACATTTATCGTCAGCAATCATGTAAGGAAAGTGGGCACACAATGTTATGTTTTTCAGTTCTTTGAAGCCTGGTAACTGATCCCTTTGACATTTCTTGGTCATACAAGCTGGTGTGCTTCTTCCATGTGGGCTTTCTTGCTTCTGAACTAGATGGCTGCTTGTTTACTTTCAAGACTTTAAGATCACAGATGCTACATCTTTTGATAGTCAGCTTTCTTCACCACATTTGCTTATGCACACCTTTTTCTTCAATGATCCTGACAGGAAGGTGCGCAACATGGAATGTCAATTTAATAAAGCAAAGTGTTCTTGCATTGAAGAAGTACTTGATTGGAGGTCCAATGCCCATCTGCTATCTTAATACTACCCATATAATTATATGCACATAGATCTACTTCCCCACTGTCATATATAAATATATCCACCTATGTACATGCCTATAGTTAGACCTCTATAAATGTCCTTTACCCACCCACCCCCAGTTCTTTCCTCTATTTCCTTTAACTTTCCTTTTGTTGCACTATAATGCTCAGCCTCCATTTGGGTTTCAGTCTCTAAACTCTTAAACACTCACTGAGTGAACATTAACCACTTACATATAATTGTTGTCGGTGGTGACAACTGAGTTTTCCCCTGAGTCATGGTGATCCTGTCCACAATGGAGCACATTTCTGCCTGTTCTTGTGCCATTAAAATATTACATGGTGCAAAACTGTTTTGACTTTGGATCAGACCATTGGCTGCTTTTTATAAATAGATCTCCAGGCCTTTCTTCCTAGTCTATCTTAGTTGGACAAACCTTCATCGCAGATAACTGAGTGGTGACTATGCAGGAGGTTCATTGGCCAGAGAGGCTTGTCTCACTGAACCATCCCTGTCCTCATTTGGACTAAGTACCCCTGTCCTCATTTGGACTAAGTACTTACATTATCTCATTGAATTTTCTGTGCTTAGTAAAGGGAACAGACATAAATGAATGGACAAACTCCACCCCGCTCCTCCGCGTGCCCCGACTTACAGACAAACTTTAAGAAAGTTAAAATATTGCTCAATGTCACACTGGAATCGGTATTAACAATGTGCGTGTTTGTGCGTGGGGAGATTCATACACAGTGAAGAAGTTTCCCCTATTACAATGATTCTCAACCTTCTTGATGTCTTGATCCTTTAATACAGTTCCTCATATTGTGGTGACCTCCTCAACCACAAAAATATTTTTGTTGCTAATTCATAACTGTGATTTTGCTATGTTATGAATCGGGAGACCCCCTATGAAGGGTTGTTCAACCTCCAAAGGGGTCACGACCCACAGTTTGAGTACTGCTGCTCTAGTCCTTCAGCACCAACTTCCTTTCCATTGAGGAAATTACTGATCAATTCCCACTTATAACATTCCCATGTGTATCTGTGTAGGATCATGCTGAACAGGGTTCTCAAAGGCTTGATTTTTCACAAGTATATTGCCAGGGCTTTCTCTTGAGGTGCCTCTGGGTGGTCATTATCCATCCCAGACACTTGAGGTTACTGTTGAAATGTGTTTCTTCATTGTTTTTCCTAGGGCTGGAAATAGGAGTCAATCTCCTGCCAGGCATTCTGTGGCAAAGCAGGCTGACTTTGACAAAGGACATTCAGGAGAGAAGCTTGGATCCAGGCTGTCTCATCCACTCTTCCTGTGATCTGGAAGTTCTGTGGTCACTATCCCTTCCTCCTCTACCTTCCATTCCCCAGCCCCCCCCCCCCACTTTCAGCCCCCAGCCCCACCTTTAATGAGAATCAGAAGGAGGGAGAGTGGGCACATGAAAGAGTCATTCCCTTCTTATTTATAGATCTCAGCCAGAGGACCAGAGGCAATGAGTGTGGTCTGTACCCTGAAGCGAGGAGCCAAACTCTCACAGGGGGCTGGGTCGTGACTGGGCTTGGCCTGTGACCTCTCATGCCTTAATCTCCCCAGCTGTACAATTAGGTAAAAGTTGGGCTGCAATGAAAACCAGATGTTACATCAGGAGCAAAGTCTCCTGGGCAAACAAATTAAATAATAAATAAATGCTTTGGGTTTTACTAGCAACTGGCCATACTGCACCTCCTCTCCGGCTCCAATTAGAGTATTCTT
>PVJH01049280.1:0-10424 GCA_004026705.1 Nesogale talazaci
AGGCACAGAGAGATGGACAAAGAGAGGTGACAGGTCAAAGGGAGAGTAGAAACAGAAATCGCTTTATTAGAGGGAAGCTTCTGGTTCTGTGGACTAGCAAGTAGTCCAGAGAAGTCTCGCCCCGCAGTCATCTTTAAAGGGGCAGTGAGAAGTGGCCAGAGTGTATGGCAATTAGCAGATGGGGTCTGGCCATTTCCAGGATTGTTTGTTGACCTTTTGCGGCTTCCTTTGAACCCTGAGCATCTGGTCTCACTTCCTGGTACCCGTTGTCTTGTCTTATGTCTTTTGTTCTGGCTTGCCTTGGTCTTGTGGGAGGTGCCCCGCCCTTGCCTTCCTTCTCCTGCCCAGACACAAGCCTTCATTAATAATCAGATCAGGGAAAGTACAAGGCACATAACTAGAAAAATTAAGAAGGGGTCAAAAATGAAATAGAATGCATAATGATCAGTATCTTGGTGATCGAGACAAAGCTTGCCATCCTAAAATGGAATCTTAGAAGATGTAAGACTTCTTTACTGTTAATATGAACAACATAAATGGAAAGTATATATACCTGGACCTTTCCAGATAAGATGCATAGGGAACAAAGTGACTTTACTGTGAAGAGACAATGGAGAAGCTCAATACCACCAGCCCGGTAAGGCCAGAGGCCAACTGTGGAACAAACTCTCAATTACTCACATACAAGTTCGTGTCAGAGCGGAAGAAAATTACAGCTCACCATGAGAGCTCAACTACCACCTTGAGTATGTGCTATCTGGATTTAGAGAGCATTGAAGAACAGGTGAATGCATTGACTACGAATGACTGAAGACCAGAGGAGTTGTGGGATGACATCAAAAACATCATACACAAAGAAAGAAAAAAGTGATTGTGATAAAAGGTGGAAGAGTCCCCAATAAAAGTATAGCTTTTTTTTTTTAAGAGACGGAAAAAAAGGAAAGACCAAAGTGGATGTCAGAAGAGACTTAAACTTGTTTAGGTAGAGTACCTTAAGCACATGGGACAAACATGGAAATAAAAGAGTTGAACAGAAAATATCAGCGGGCTGTTCAAGAAAACAAAATAAAGCATCATGATGAAATGTGCAAAGAACTAGAGTTAGAAAATAAGAAAGGAGGAGCATGTTGCAAGCTGAAAGAACTGAAGAAACAATTCAAGCGTCCGGTGGAAATATTGGAAGATTCTATGGAGAAAATATTGGACAAAGCCGAAGCAAACAAAGAAGATGAAGGAATGAAATCCAAGATAGATAAACCCTTCAGCAATAGTAAGGGGAGTAATGCTTCCCTTTGGGTACAAAAAGAATGGGGGAGGGGGGAAAGTGGGATGAATAACAGAATGGTAGATGAACAGATACATTCAATGATTGAAGATATACACACACACATATATATATATAAATATAAATAAAACATTACAATAACTAGGGTTCCTGGTGAGGGTATAGTGGGGGAGGAAGGGGGTAAAGAGCAAATGATATCAAAGAGTTCAAGAAGAAAGAAAATGTTTTGAAACTGATGGTGGCAGCAATTGTACAATTATGCTTGATCTAATTGAGCTATGGATTGTTATAGCTGTAAGAACTCCCAATAAAATGAGGAAAAAAAGATTTGCCATCCCATAAACCCACAAGGGCAGTTCTACACTATCCTATAGGGTGTCTTTGAGTTAGAATAAACTCTGTGGCAGCAAGTTTGGCTGTTTTTTCTTTTTCATATTTTAAAATATATCCCTTTAGTAATTAGATGTATGTACAAAAAAGGGTCAACATTCAACCATTTCAAGAGGTAATATATGATCAAGAACGGGTAGTGTTGCACAAAGTTCTGCTGTCCTGATGGCGTGAATGAAAACCACAGCTCCAGGAACTGTTGCAATGTTGGAAGCACTCACCAGTCTCTGCCAAGAAACGTGGGCGGCAGCGCCCTAACCAACCACTGGAAGACATGGGTGCTCGTGCCCATTGTGCAAATGGTCCAAGAATATCACTCATATCACACACACAAATAGAATTTCACCGAAAATGACTCAGAAATGGTAGCAGGAGTATATCAACCAGGAGCTGTCAGACTCAGAAGAGGAAGTGGCAGGAGGGGTCGAATTGCTAATGTTATATTGATGTTGGCTGAAAGCAGAGAATACAAGAGAAAGGTTTTCTTTGCCATCCAAAGGCATTTGACTACGTGGATCATAATAGGCTAGGAATAGAAAATTTGGGGGATTCTGAAACTGTTAGTGGTGCTCATGTGAAGACTGTACCTAGAGCAAGAAGTGGTGACTTGAACAGAACAAGGCGCTAGTGCAGGAATGCTGGTGGCATAGTCGTTGCACATTGGGCTGCTAACCACCAAGTCAGCAGTTTGAAACCATCAGTGGCTCAAAGGGAGAAGGACAAGGTTTTCTACTCTAGTAAAGATTTACACTCTCAGGAGCCCACAGAGGCCATTGTACACTGCCTTCTAGGCTACCTCTGAGATAGACTTGAGGACCACGAATTTTTTTTCTTTTTTTTGCCAGGAGATACTACATGGTTTGAAATTAGGGAAGGATTGTTTTAAAGTTAAGTCCAGTTACCATACTCAATCTGTATGTTGAGCAAATAATCTGAGACACTGGGCTATCTGAAGAACATTGCATTAGCATTGAAGCAAAGTTAATAATACCCTGAATATGTATATAACACAACCTTGCTTGTGGAAAGCAAATAGGATTTGAAGCAATTACTGATGAAGGTCAAGGACTGTAAAGAAAACAAAAATGCTTACAGATAATATCACAATCAACAGAAAAGATTGAAATTGTCACAGTTTTCATTTTACTTGGATCCTCACTGTGTTCATGGAAACAGCCGTCAGGAAATCCAAGAGTGAGCTGCGTTGTGCAAATTTCTGCACAAGACTTTCTCCCCAACAAAATGATTTTTAAAAAGTATTAAAGAACAAGAGCAGCTGAACCCCAGTGGCATAGTGGTTGTGCGTGGAACTGCGGCCCACTGGGTTGGCGGTTCAAATCCAGCAGCAGCTCTCCAGTAGCAAGGCCGGACCTCTTACTCCCACCAAAGGGCAGTGATGCCCCCCCCACAAAAAAAAGAGCAAGAGCAAAGATATCACCCTGAAAATTCAGATATGCCTTGCCAAGTCTTGATATTTTCAGTTGTGTCAAATAATATGAAAACTAGACAATGAGTAAGAGAGACGAATTGTTGCGTTTCATTTGTGTTGGAAGAGAATACTGAAATCCTAAAGGTCACCAGAGGAAGAAGCAAATATGTCTTGCAACAAGTTCAGCCAGAATGCTTCTTAGAAGCAAGAGTAGCAAGCCTGTGTCTCACGTCCTTTGAACATGCTATCAGGGGAGATCTGTCCCTGGAGAAGGACAGAAGACCACCAAGGAGATGGATTGATAGAGTGGCTGGGACAATGGGCTCAGAAAAACAAGCATGGGGAAGACGGTGCAGGACTGAGCGGTGTTTCGTTCTGTGGGCCTCAGGGTCGCTGTGACTTGGAACCCACTCAAGGGAACTAAACAACAGCAACAGCATTGCCAGAGAGACGTCTGTGACTGATCCGATGTTCTCCCTTGCATTTACCTGGATCTACCTCCCACTATGAGTATGTACATATGATTTCTTCTTTGTCCCAAAGTTGCTTTTCTCCAACAGGGCATAGCATAGCAATTTCTGATGCAAATAATTATTTTCTTGTAAGTGTGTGTATGTGTGTGTAGGAGGCTTTGTTGTAGGGAGGGTTTCCTTTTATCAAACTTATTACAAATTAGGTGACAGGCAAACCCAGTTTTACATTCAATAATTCATATGTATCCTGTTACGTGGCATTGGTTGCAATTCTCCCATTGTAACATTTACTTTTAGCACTGCCCATCATTTCCTGTCCCCATTCTCATTCTTTACTAACATGCTGCCTGACGTTGATGGCTTTCTTCTTAGTGCTGCGACCTATTGGAGTACAGTTCTTCTTCATATTCTGTGATTAATCTTTTATGTCACTGGGTCCTATTGTGACACTGCTCATTTCAGGTGTTATTTGCATTTCTGCATCTTCCCCTCTCTTTCCTCTGCTGAATCTACCAATGGTTTGTCTATTTTACTAATCCTTTCAAAGAACCAACTTCTAGCTTGTTGAATCTTTTTATTGCCTTTCTCTTATTTCATTTATATCCTTAATCTTTATTATAGACTTTCTTCTTGGAGAGTATAGAATTATTTCACCCCTTTAGGTGTTGGAGGTGTTGAATTAACCTCTTTATTGGGTTCTCCTTTTTCTGGTGTATGTGTTTATTGCTCTAAAGGACCCTCTTGGCATTGCTTTTACTGTGTCCCAAAGCTTTTGGTATAATGAATTTTCATTCTTGTTTGACTCAAACATTAAACTAAAAAAATTAAAATTATTTTGTTACCTAATTATTTCAAGCAAGGTGTTGTTCATTTTTTGTGTATTTGGCGTTTTCTTGTTTTTGTTTTGTTTTCCTGTTTCTTCTAGTTATTGATAAGCTATGCCGTGATTTTATAATTTTATAATGCTCTGGTCTGAGAAGATTCTTTGTAGTATTTGATGTTTTATAATTTATTGAGACTTGCTCTTGTTCTGACAAATGGTCTATGCTGGAGAAGAGTCCATGTGCATTGGAAAATAATATATTGTGGTGCCATTGAATAGAGTGTTATGTATAAATGTTTAAGGTCTTATGTTTAGTTTTTCTGTGTCTTTGTTCCAGATTCTCTTTTCTGCTTCAAAAGTGAGGTATAAAGTCTATTCTTCTGATAGCATTGTATTTTTCTCTCTTCAATTCTAATAAAGTTTTATATATGATATATGAAATTTGTATAATTTGACGCTTTTCACTGAATGCATAGATCTTCTTATAACTATGTTCATCGGACCCTTTACTCATTGTATAGATACACTTGCTTCATGTTGATTTTTCACTTAGAAGTCTACTTTATTAGACGTTGGTATTGCTATTCCTGCTCTTTTTAGGATTGACATTTTTTAGTACATTTTTCCATCTTTTTTCAAATTTTAGACTATTTGTCTCTTTCTTCTCTTGCAGACCTCATATTGGTGAGTATAATTGTCTGCTACTCTGTGTGATGTATTTTTTAAGCATTTGATGTAATTCTAAAGATATAAATCTATTGCTATTGTCATTTCTCTTTTGGGTAGCACTGGCAGCTTCTTTGTTCCATATAATTTTGTAGGCTATGTTCCTTTTGTTTGTGGGATATTATGAGATATGTATATATACTCATGCACAAAGCATTCCTTTTTGCCTTTCTTGTAAGTTGGTCTAGTTTTTACACATTTGCTTGCTTTCTGTTTATCTAGAAAGTTCTCAATTTCATTGTTGTGCTTGATGAACAGTTTTGGATGGGCATATACTTCTTGGTTGACAGTTTTTCTTTCTTCCTTTCAGAACTTTATATGTCATCCCATTACCTTCTTGCCTGTATGATTTCTGTGAGAAATCAGAGCTTGATCTTACTGTTTCCCCTTTGTGGGTAACTTTCCCTTTTCACTGAGTTGCTTTCAAGATGCTTTCTTTGACTTTAGTTTTGAAGATTTTTATTGCCGTCTCTTGATGATTTTCTTTTGGAGTCTTATCTTGTTTGGGGTCTGCTGAGATTATGGAATGCATATCTTCTCATCTTAGGGAAAATTTCTTCCAACATATCATTGACACTTTTTCCCCTCATTTTCTTTCTTTTTTAAAAGAGTTTTTGTCTTTCCCTGTTGTGGAATGGTGATAGCATGTTATTTCTCTTTATGGTGCCCCACATGATTCTTAAGATTCATCATTTTTTCTCATTGTTTAATATTGAGATAGAAGTTGAGTATTGAGATATGTGTCTTCAGTTTCTCTAGTTCTGTCTTCCATTGATTCCATTTTTACCCTTCTAATGAGTTTTCTGTTTCTGAAATCTTATTGTTAACCCCTTGTATTTCTGCTTATAATTTTTGGCTGGTTTCTAATTTTTCTTTCATTTTGTCATCTTGTTCTTGAAGTGCTTTCTTGAGTTCCTCTAGCACTGTGTCTTCAATATCAATGAAGTTGCCCTAAGTTTTCAATTTGCTAAAGATAATTCCAATTCCATTACTCCTTCAGGAATATTTTCTGGTTGAGTATTTTTGTCATTTGTTGGTCATTCTGGCATATCTCTGCATGAATGGCATTTGTTGTCTCTGATTGTAGTGTTGCTTTATTGATATTTAATTGATGTTATATGTTTTGCCATTCTCCATCCACATATTTTGATATCTCTAAGTGAGAAGATGGTGGGTGTGGTAGAGGGTTGTAGAATGTCTGCAGTTCCTCTACCCACTGTTCTTGTGGGGATCAACCACCTGTTGATCAGGTTGTGCAGGAATGAGTGGTAGCCCTGGCCTGATGAGTGTGTCTACAGGAGGTGCAAGTGTGGAAGGGCTGTGTGGGCACAGTTACTGTTTCTAGTAAAACAGGACCTAGAAAAAAAAAAGGATAGAGAAAAACATGACCAAACAAAAATGAAAGCAAAGAAAATAAAACAATAGGAGAAAAATGAGCAAAATCATAAAAGGAAAGGGAAAAAATTTTAAAGATCAACATATGGGGGCGAGTGTGAGCCCAGGAGGAGCAGTAAAACAAAGTAAAATAATAGGGAGGGAACAAAAGCAATTTAAAAGGGGAATAGTAAAAAAAGAAGAAGACCATAAAAAATAAAGGAAGGAAAATAGAAACTAGAAACAGGAGAAAAACAAAATAAAAATCAAAAGAGGGAAGTAAAGTGATAAAAAAAAAAAAGGTGAAAACTAGTGGGGAGACCACCCAGAAAGTGCTCCTACTGGGATAGGAGGTGGTGGACACCAGTTCACCTAGTTAGGACTGGCATGTTCTGCTGGCTAAAAAGGTCATGGGGAGGTGGGCCCTTATACCAAATCGAATTCCTGCGGGATTAAAAGGTTGCTGATGTAGGGGCAAGTGATTCTATAAAGACTTCCTGATAGTTAAGAGGATTTCCTGTGTCCAGAACAAGATACTGCTGAATCAGAGGTTACATGGAGTCAGGATACCTGGTCCTAAAGCAGTTCCTGCTGGACCAGAGGTAGCTGAGGGTCGGGTGTCTGGATCTAGAACAAGTTCTTGCTGACCAAAGGGAAGCTGGTGCTAGAGTGCCTGGTGAAAGGCGTTTCTGCCAGTCTGGAGTTTCACTGGGGACAGTGCATCTACCCAGCATTTTTGAAGTATACTGACTGACCTGCGGACGCAGAGAATCTGTGTCTGCAAACTCTGTCTGAAGAGTCTATATAGCTATTAAAAAAAAATTAGTCTGCATCCAGCATCCAATCCATGCTGGAGGGTTTCCAACCTCAGCGGGAAGAGAGGCTATGGGGGAGTGTGGGTTGTCAATGGCAGCATGGTGAGTGAGGATGGGAGTTGGCTACATTTTGGGACATTGGGAGGGCGTGGGGATCAAGGGAGAGACTGCACCTTTCTGGTTGCCACCACCAGCGTGGGTACTTGTGCAGACCTAGGTGATCAGAGTCAGTTATCGGGTCACTGTCAGATCAGGACACTGTTTTCTAAAGTTCAAAATGTCCACGCTGTGTCAGACCAGCTGACCACTCACTGTTCCATCTGGCTCCTTATTCACAATTGTTGTTCAGCTTCTTCTCTTATTCTATTCACTTCTCTCTGCCTTCACCTGAAGCTCCTAAGAAACACTCCCATATAGCCTTTCTATTGGCGCAGACCCTCCCAGGGCCTGGTCAGTCCTCTGCTGAGGCTATGAACAGCAGCTTCACTTTCCAGGATCAGCTTTGTGCCTTTGGAGGTAGTCCAGTGGCTTTGAGCTGACCTTGGAGCCTCTCTTCCCATCCCAGGGAGGGTCAGTTGTTACAGGCAGCACAGTTGACAACTCCCGGCGCAGGAACGCCTTGCATTACACACTCTGTGAACTCTTCCTCAGCTACTTTTGGCAAAGCCAGGAAAACATCTCAGTACAAATTCCTAGGAGGTGTGGAGTGTTATGTGGACATGCTTCTGCAAGGTCTCCATAGGCTCTATTTTTGTAAGGAGCTGTTTCCTTGGGTGATACCCACTACACATCAGGTTGATGATTGCTGATGTCTGAGGGGACCCCAGCAACTTTCTTAGCAACCAGACGCTATTCAAAACCACTGAAAGATTCTCTGGGAGACAATGTGGAGAGTACTCAACCATGCTGCGGCATAAACCCACAGCACCTTATTGCTAAGGGACAGGTTCAGAAGAGAACATAGAACAAGGCATATGATTGCTGATGTCAAATCGATCTTGGTTGAAAGCAGAGAATGCCAGAAGATGCTTACTTGTGTTTAACTATGTGAAGGTATTCAACTGTGTGGATCATAACAGACTATGGACTGTCTTAAGAAGAAGGGGAATTCCAGAACACTCTATCATGCCCAGAAGAAATTTATACACAGATCATGGATCATGTGTTATTCCGGGTAGACTAGAGGAACAAATTCAAGGACACGCATATTGATATAAGGAAAGGGTTTGTATACAAAAGGAATAGGACATGGAGAAAGCATCCCAGCCCAGTCCAGTCCAAAGTCATAAGTTCGATATTAACTCATATGCCCAAAATCAGTCTATAAAGTCTTCTTCCGACTCATGAAGTCACAGGTCAGTGGGTGCAGAATCCCGGTGCTGGCAGGGCACCACGCCTCCAGGGCTCAGGGTCCATCAACAGCAGAAGTAACTCATCGCTAGCAGAGGTTTCCATCTGGCCACCCCAGCTTCAGATGTCTGGCTCCATCAAGGCAAAGCTGTGTGGTCTCTCCGCTGGCTCCTCTAGCTTCTCGAACACTGCCAGCTTGTCTTGTTCATGATTAATCGTCTCTGAGACTAACTCCCAACAATTGGAGAAGATAGCTTCTCATCTTCAAGAGGGAACTATCGTGAGATTTCCCAGAAGTCTCAGGAGAAAGCCATGACCACATAGAGGCCTTATTGGCTACTCAATGACTATCTCCAGGTTAACAAGCTAGACTCCATCCCTACATTTCAATAATAAAATTAACATCAGCACATGATTGCCACAGATCAAGAAACAGTTTTGCCAACTGAAGAGGGAATACTGCATGATTTCAAATCTGTAATGGTGTATGTCAGGTTTTCATCCTCTCACCATACTCAATTTGTATGTTAAGCATCATAAGAGAAGCTGGATTATATTAGGAAGAATTTGGCAAGGAGAAAAAAAAAGAATTTGGCATCAGAATTGGAGGAAGGCTTATTAACAACCTTTACTATACAGATGACACAACAGCACTTGCTAAAAAGCATGGAGTACTTGCTGACTTGAAGCACTTGCTGATAAGGTCCAGGATTTCAGCCTTTTGTATGGATTACAACTCAATGTGAAGTGAACCCAAATCCTTGACAATTTTGATCTTTTCTCCATTTTCTCCTAAGTGATTGAAGTTGTGAAGATTTTGTCTTGTTCAATCCAAAATCAATGCCCATGGAAGCAGTACTCAAGAGATCAAATGGCGCATCACACGGGGTAAATCTGCAGTGCGAGACTAAGTTAAAGTGTTGAAAAGCAAGGATATTACTTTGAGGACTAAGGTGTGTCTGATCCAAACCTTGACATTTTCAATTGCTTTCTATGCATGTGAATGTTGGATATTGAATAAGGAAGACCAAAGAAGATCAGACACATTTGAATTTTTATGCTGGTGGGAATATTGATGGACTGTGAAATGAACGAACAAATATGTCTGGGAAGTAGTAGTACAGCCACAATGCTCCTTGGAGAAGAGGATGATGAAATTTCATCTCATGTACTTTGCACATGTTGTCAGGAATTTTCCTCACTCTCATGCTGTGGGTCACATTTCTCCTGAGTGCTGCTGTCATTTGAACCATAGTTCCATGGAAAATTGATTGTTGGTTTTTAAAGTTTCTGAACAAAAGTGACAGATGTCACTCACATTTCAGTCAAAGCAAATCACAGGGTTGCGCTTAACTTCAGAGAGACAGGATGTAAACTCCTGCTATACTCCCAGAAGAGCATTGAAAGTAGTTGGTGAATATTTGGTCATCTTAGTTACTTGGATGTTGACATGTTACTCTGTTACTCCTGGGGTGGGGGTGGGGGTGGGCTTTTGATTGTAAGTGGCTTCTTTATATTTTTCATGACATCAATACCTGGTTCACCTTATGTTTAGAGACTCAGGAATGGGATAAACAGAACATCAGAATTATATAATAAAACAGAAACTGGGTATCAGCTGAGTCATTGTGGCCATAACACGATAAGCATATCTTCCTTTACTTCTCTTTTTTCTTCATTCTTATTACTACTTGTCTTACTTTATGAGTGTTTCCATAACACAGATGGCACAAGTGGATATCTTTGAAGAAGAGGAGTA
>PVJH01049282.1:0-10394 GCA_004026705.1 Nesogale talazaci
CATAATTCAATCAACAGCACTTTGGGTCATGCACCTGGCTTGTGTTTGGAAGAGAGATTTCATCCTTCCTGGCACAGTGGGTTAAGCCTTGGGCTGACAACTCCAAGGCCAACGAGGCAAAGCAAACCTCAAGGAGTCCTTCGCTGTCCTTCACGGCCACTACGAACTTGAATTCATGGGATGGTGGGGGGTTGGGCTTGGGTTTAAATTTTAGAAAACAAAGGCTCACGTTCCTTTTCTTGGTTCTAATCTGTCTGGAAACAAATCTGCCAAGGAGCCACTGGGTAGTTTGGAAGGGCCAACCTCTGGGTTCACGGTTGAGAGCTTCACCGTTGCACTACCAGGACTCCTTGTGGACCAATCACAGGTGCTTTCCAAGGGCCCGTGCGAGTGTCTCTGCTCGGGCTCACCTGGAAGGCGGAGATCTGGTCACACCTTCTCCGCCATGGGCCAACCTCAGGAGCCCACGCTTGTCCCCAGCACGGTGGGAAAGCAGAAGCAGAGCGCTCCCAGGCGGACCACCCTCTTCCCCAGCACCTGCTCAGAAAAGGTGGATGGCGGCCAAAGTAGGATCAAGAAGAGTCCAGGTGAAGGAGGGACTGAGTGGCTGGATTTTGGGCCAGTCACCAGGGAAGCTGTGTTTGTAGTTCAGTTCTGTTTGTTTGACAGTCAGTTTTCTTTCACAAGCACCTTTGACACCCAATCAAGTTGTCTGGTAAAGTCAGGAGCTGTTGGACTAGTCCCGTCTCTTCTCGGCCCGTGGGCCACAGAGGAACCACTGCCTGGGCCCGCACCCGGCCTCACAGACTTTGCTACGTCCGAGCCCCCGACTGCTGCCACTGCGTCCACCCATCTCCTATCCAGAAGATGTTCTCGTTGTTGTTGACCACTTTTATTTTTTTTAAACTTTTATTGTCAACTAGGTGGCGGTTTGCGTTTCAGATCATCAATTGTGTGTTCAGCCATCTATGCCTTAACTCCCAAGAGCTTGCCCTGCCTGCCTCTTCGATGTCTCTTCTTCTCGCGTATTGACCACCATGTCAACACTCATCTACTTTCCAGCCTAATGCTTCCACTCCCGCCCCCGCCCCAACCCTAAGAGTCTACTTCTTCTGGTATGAAAATCTTCGTCTTGGTTTTTGCTTTGTACTAGGGTCTCATGGAGGATTTTCCCTTTTGTGATTTGCTCGTTCCACGCCGCATAATATTCTCCAAGCCCACGCGTGCCGTGAGGTGGTTCCCAGTTTCAGCATGGTCTTTAGTACGGGTCCTCAATATGTCGGTCGCCATCGATCGCAAACGACATGTGGGTAGATCACATGGCATTAGAAAAATAGACATAAGCCTATCACCAATCCCGCCACTTAATATTGATATGCAGCGCAACCAATCAGATGTCATCTTAGGTGTCAAACGCCTGCGCAGACAATTGCGCTAAGTGCTGCAAAACTGAAAAGCTTAGTGATCACCAGCTTTTAAGCATTTTTTTAATCTTAAACACCAGAGTGGGTATTAAAATGAGTGGGGAAGGTGGACCAAGTAAGAAGACAAAAATGTATCACTTTCATACGGAATGGGAGATTTTTTTTTTTTTAATTTTTGGAATGGGAGATTTTGATACTACAAGTTGACATTCAATGGAAGTTCAGAGCGCATGAACAGTTCTGGAACTTACTCACAGAGGGAAAGTACCCAAACATGAGAAAATGTGCTACTTCTTTGACTGCGTTATTCATACTTATTTGTGTGAGTCAGCCTTTTCCCACATAAAGATCATTACGTCCAGTGCTGTTCTAGTATGACTGATGATCATTTGGCAGTGTGCTTGAGGTTGGCTGTCCGCAGCTCCTGTCCGGACTGTGTGTCCCTGGCTCATTCCATTCGGTGTAAGTCCTCAGAGTCAACTCAGGGCGTGACAAAAAATGTACATAGTTCATGGTGTGTCAATGCAATATGTACTCGTGCAGTTATGCAAGGTAAATAAACGTGCATTGACATATAAAGAATTCTCAATGCACTTATGAATAGATGTAATAAATAAAAATAAATATATGTTTTGCGTGGTTGTAGATGGTAGATCATTTTGATGCCATCATTGTATAAGTGGCTCCCATGCTGAAAAGGTGTGAGCGTCCCTGCTCGTTAGTGCTGCACAGTATGCCACTGTGCACATGGACCCAAGTCTGTCTGTCCAGTCTCCCGCTGAGGGGCACTGAGATGCCTTCCATCTTCTTGGGATTGTGAACAGGGCTGGGAGGCACCGGGTGGGGGTCTCTCTGTTAGTGAGTTGACCTCTCCCTTCTGCAGGGACCACACCCAGGAACGGGACGGCGGAATCATAGGGAATTTCTCCTCCCGGTTGCTTGGGAAGCCATCACACTGCCTTCTGCAGTGGCTGTGGGTCACTGTGCCCCGCTGCCGGGTCTGAGGCTCCCAGTCTCTCCACACCCTCTGAAGCTTGTGCCACTCTCTGCGCTTAGCTCTGCCATCCATGCCAGGGTCAGAGGCCTCTTGGTGCTGTGCTAATGCGCACCCTCAGGTGACAAGCATTTCTTCCAGATGTGTTGACACACCCCCCCGCCCCCCGCCAGATGCCATCTGTAGTGAACTGTCCGTTCCTATCAATGACCCTGATGAAGAGTTTGGGAACCACTTACCATGGATTGAATTGGGACCCCCACCCTAAAAAAAAAAAAAAAAGGTATCAACTTCCCTGGGCAGTGATTCTCAGTGGTCTGGCAATTTCGCGAGGATTCGATTTGGCAGTTAGGTGATGATGTGACAATCTCCCATGATCCTCCAGTGAGTGGTAAGATGCAACACCCCTACTCAGCCTACAGTCTTGATCTCATATATGGGGTGCTTCCTGGGGGGGTGGTCTGCAATAAATTTTTTTCATCACCTTTGATCGCCCCCCAAAACCAAACTCACTGACCCCCAGGGACCCCAAAGGACAGACTAGCACTGTCTCCTTTGGGTCTCTGATCTTCACGGGAGCAGACAGCTTCCTCTTTCTGGGGGTTCAAACTGCTGACCCTGTGCTGAGCAAGCTCACCGTGGACCCCACGACACCACGCAGGTCCTTGACAGGAGACGAAAGGAGAAGCCAACTGAGGCCTGTCTCCTAGCCAGCTTCCTAACCTGTGCGAGGACACTTTGTTGGTTGGGACGAAACTCAGGGTGCCGTTCCTCTGCAGCAGCACTCCTGCCTAAGGCCTCGCCACCCCCATCTCTCCAGCCACACTCAGGGACAGGAGGTAGACATGCAGGGATGCGTAGCGCCTCATAGCACAACACCGTGTGAAACACTTTTTGGTGTGTAAGAAGGTTGTGTCTATGTCCTCTCTTCTGATGCCTGCAGTACCCCTGGGGGTGAAAGCCACGGTCCAGGCGGTAAGCCATGGGTAGGTGCAGACTCAAAGGGGCTCAAAGGGGTTAAATGTTTTCCTGAAGGTCAAGAGCCACGCCATGGTCAGAGAAAGGTCTAGACGCCCATGTTCCTAAGTCCAGAGTCTTCTCTGCTGGACCCTGAGAATATATTGGTTACTGTTTAGTTGAAGTGGTTAAGCATGTGGCTGCTAACCAAAAGGTCAGTGGTAAAGATTTACAGCCCAGAAAACCCCTGCGGAGCCGGTCAATCTGTCCTCTAGAGTCAGAAAAGCCTCCATGTCCAACAGCGATTACTCTGAGCTCATTTCACCTCAAGCACCCTTAGAAGACACAAAACCTGGAGAGGGTTAGCCAGCCAATGCCTAGGAAAGACTTGAACTCAGGAAGTCCCTGAACACGGTCTTCTAATTCGACTGCATTTGAGGTAAAGGCCATTTAACATGAAATCTGCCCCTGTAAGCACACAGTTCAGTGATAGGTGCTCCATTCACAGCCTGGTGCAACCATCAACTCTGCCTAGTCCAGGCATTTCTGTTCCTCCAAAATGAATTGAGCTGCCCAGACTCCTCTGCCCAGCCCCTGGCAACCACGCATCCACTGTCTGTTGCGATGGATGGGCACCCTCTAGGCACTGCACACACATGGAATGGCATGCCAAGCGGCATCTGCAGCGACTTCCTTTGCTTAGTGAGTGTTTTTAAGGTGCCTCCAAGGGGTGACATGTGTCAGAACATCATTCTTTTTCACAGGTGAGTCATATTGCCTGCTATGCACGTATCATGTTTGCTTAACTATTCATCCACTGATGGACACGTGGGCTGATCCCATCTTGGGGCTATTATGAATAGCATTGTGATGAACATTCCTGCACAAGTATTTGTGCACCTGCTTTCAAGTGTTCGGGGTGTGGACCTAGGAGAAAAGGTTAAATTTGTCAACGATTTCATTTTATGTGGTTCCAACACCCCAGAAAGCAGCAATCGAGAAATCAAGCCATGTGTTGCATTGGGTAAATCTATTAAAAGAGACCTCTCTGAAGTGTTCAAAAGCAAAGATAACACATGGAGAACTAAACCCTGTGCCTAACCCACGCCTTCGTATTTTCAAATACCTCACGTGCATGTGTGAGAGCGGGGCCATAAATATGGGACGCTGACTAACCCAAGCTGCTTGATGATGGTGTTAGAGAGAACTAGCAAATTTACCAGGAAGAGCCCTGGTTGCCGAGTGGTTGCACGCTGGGCTGGTAACTGCGAGTTTGACAGTTCGAAACCACCTGCTCTGTGGGAGAAAGACAGGGCTTTTACTGTCTTGGAGGAAATACAGCCACATTGGTTATGAGACATGAAGATGGCAAGACTTTGTCTCATGCACTGTGGACCTAGCCGGCATCAGTCGCGACCCAGCCCCTGGAGAAGGTCATCACGCGTGGTTAAAGTAGCTCTCAATGTCCTGGAGTCAGTTCAGACTCCCCATGACCCTGCAGGACAGTGTCGACCTGTCCCTGTGGGTTTGTGAGGCCGCACATCTCTACAGACACAGAAAGCCTCGTCTTTCTCCCTCGGTGTAGCTGGTGGTTTTGAACAGCAGAACTTGTCGTTAGGACTTCAGTGCATCACCCGCCATACTCACCAGGCTCCTTCTGGTTGGCACAGTGGGAGGCCACTGAACAGAGGAAGGGCCTCGCTGGGGGAGAGGGCCCCTGTGGCTGGTAGCCATCGGTTCCAACGTCGCCACTCACAGGATGGGGCGGGAACGGGCGGTGCTTGGTTCTGTTGCATAGGACATGGGTGTGGGTTGACATGGACTCAGCAGCACCCAACAATCGCCATCACCACATTGGAGTCAACCCGTGGGGTCGTATGGTAATTCCCTGCGAAACCTACCAGCCATCAACACCCAGTTCCGCGTCCCCCAACTTCTGCCCCTTACCTGGGGCGGCAAGGTGTTGTGCAGCTGACAGCAGGCTGGCTCGGATCAAGTTCCCCAGACAAGGGGAGAACTGGACATGCTTCAGGGGTCCAGACTCGTGACTAGGGGAAAGGCAGGTCGGTTGACAGGGTTACCCCAGTCCTCAGTGGGGAGCAGAGGCAGCAGGGGGTGGTTGTTCCTGCCAGAACCCCACGACAGGCCAGTGGGAAGGCAGCTTTAACCTGCGACCGGGCTGGCACTGAGTCCAGCATGCGGTTTCCGAGTGAGTACAGGACCCCAGGCTGGACCTTGCTGGTTCCTGGGCCGCTGGAGGTTAAGGAGGACTTAGAGGCATTCAGGGTAGCATGGCTGGGGCAGTTCTACCCTGCTTTCCTGGGCTACTGGAGTATCCTGAAAAGGTGGGAAACACTCACTGTGCCCCGCCTCGCTGCCCTGATGGAGCTGGCCTCCTTTGACCCCTCCTGAGCCTCTATCAGGAGCCCTGGTGGGTGGCGCAGTAGTAACAAGTTACTACTTGCTAACAGCCAGGTGAGCAGTTCGAAACCACGAGCCGCTCGATTCTTATCCTGTAAAGAGTGACAGTCTCAGAAACCCAGTCAGGGCGGCCCTGCCCTGTTCTAGAGGGTGGGTGTGGGTCGGAATCGACTCCTCCGTGGGAAAAGACCCAGTCCTCTCCTTTCATGGCGATTGTTTTGACTGCCTGTTGTAAATTACTCTATACAGCTGCCCCTCATCCCCCACCCCAAGTGCATGCTGCCAATCCCAACCTCATGGTTGAAGAAGCCCCGCGGTGTAGTGGGCTACATATGCACTGAGCAGCTAACTTCAAGGTCAGCGGTTCAAACCTACTGGCTGCTCCATGGGGACAAAATGAGGCTGTCTGGTCCCGGAAAGATGTAAGGCCTCAGAAACACAAAGGGGCAATTCTACTCAATCCTATAGGAACGCCAAAGGGGCGGTTCGACTCTGTCCTACAGAGTCGCTGTGAGGGACACAGGTGCGGTGAACATGAGACGTCTGTGGCTATCATCTTATTTGGGAATAGGTGGTCTTTGCGGTGTTCGCAAAACCGCGTGTTTTAGGCCAATCTCCCCTGAAGCACCAAGGAGATTAAAACAGCAAGTGAGAAGCAGAGAGAGTGGAAGGCAGGTGCCAAGTCCCATACCTATCAGCCAGCAGAAGCTCCGAAGAGACAAGGCCCCTTCTCCAGAAAAGGCAGAGAAAGCCTCCCTCTAGAGCAGCAGTTCTCAACCTTCCTAATGCCCCGAGCCTTTAATGCCGATCCTCATGTTGTAGTGACCCCCAACTAGAGAAGTATTTTTGGTGCTCCTTCAATACTGTATGTGGCTACTATTAAGAATCATAATGTAAATATCTGACAAGCAGGATGTATTTTCATTGTTACGAACCGAACCTAATTAAAGCATAGTGAGTAATCACAAAACAGCATGTTATTATTATATGTTGTGAAATCTTTGTGTGTTTTCCGATGGTCTTAGGCGGCCCCTGTGAAAGGGTCATTTGACCCTCAAAGGGGTTGTGACCCACAACTTGAGGACCACTGCTCTAGAACAAGCATCCTGGATCAGAACTATTAATTCTTCCACCGTGAGAAAAATCCATCACTTTGCCAAAACCGCTCACGTGTGGTGTTTCTGTTATATCGGGGAGGGATTTTTTTAAAAATCTGTAGGAAAATGGAATCACATATGGAGCCTCCTGGCGACGACACTAGCTCACGAAGGCCTTGTTCATATCCCGTCCTAGATCCGGCTTGAATTTCTGAGAGTTCTATGATGTGCTGCTATACTGGGCATTTTTTAATGATGTTCAGGGAAATTTTACTTACATGTGATGTTAATGATGCTCTTGTTGATGTTAGGTACCACCAAATCGATTCTGGCCCAGAGCAACCACAGGCACAACGGAATGAAACACTGCACAGTGACATCCTCGCTTTAAACACTTAAAAAATAAGTCTTATGTGGCAAATTTATACAAAGCCACACGCCCCTTGATCTCTCGACGGCTGCCTCCGTGAGCACTGACCATCGTTCCAAGCAAGACGAAATCTTTGCCGTCCATCTTGTCTCCGTTTATCATGGTGTTACCTACCGGGCCAGCCGTGAGGACGCTGGTTTTCTTTACACTAACTTGTCATCTCTACTGGAGCCTGCAATCCTGAACCTCTGCAGCACGTCATATTGTTCAATCACGTCCACCTTTCACTGTACCACCTTTATTTGGAATGTACACACAGATGGGTCCTTTCTAGTCAGGTAGCCAAAGGCGAGTGAGCCCGTCCAGTGGTCCAGGGGTCTGTGGAGACATCCATTTGTTGAAAACTGATATTCCCCCAATTCCCGTAGCTTTGCTTGGCACGAATTACTTCAGTGTAGCTTGGACTCATTCCTTCAGTACCATTGCTTTTTAATCATAAATACTCTCCCTTTTTCATAAAAACCATTTCCCCCCTCACTTTTCTTTTCCTCCCCTGGCCCTTTTACTTCCCCCTCACTTTTTATTGTGAATTAGGGGTTTACATTTCAGCTCATTGTTTTTGCATTCACCAACTTAGACAATTTATCAAACCTTCCAATAGCTTTCCCTGTCCTCCCCTACTTTTTTATTCTCTTCTCCCTCTAACCTATTGCTTCCCCTTCATTCCCTGCCATTATAATCCCCACTAACCATCCAAATCTGTATTTTTTTAGAATATAAATTGTCTTTATATTGATTTTTTCTTTTATAACAATGAGCTCATACAATATTTGCCCTTTTGCAGTTGATTAACTATATTAAGCATGATGTCCTCCAAATTCATACACTTCATGGTGCTTCACAGTTTTAATGTTATTTTTTAGTAATACATAGCATCCCATTGTGTATATGTACAAAAGTTTTCTCTCTCTAGTTCTCCACTGATGAGCATTTGGGTTGTTCCTATCTTCCTGCTACTGTGCTTAGAGCTGTGATGAACACGGGTGTACATATATCTGTTCATGCTATGGCTCTATTTCTTTAGTGTATATAGTGAGTAAAAGGCTTGCTGGTCATATATTTATATTCCCGATTGTTTAAGAAAAACTGCTTTTCACAGTGTTTATATAGAATCCCTCTTTGGGGGGAGGGCATAGTGATTCTCTGTATTCCTTCCGTTGTCTTTTATCCCAACCCTAGAATCCTTCAATAATCCAACGCAAGTCTTGAATTTTTTTCTTCAGTTATTTCAGTTTGACCGATGCTGAGTGTGTTCGTCCTTCCACTGGATTCTCTGACTCCGGGTCTTTGCTCATTTCATTCTAACACTTTACTTTGTCATCTTAAGCCACCTTCTGAAAGCACCTGTTCAGGTCTTTTACTTTATTAATGCGATGTTTGTGGCACTTAGAGTTCAGGTCCACTTGAGGGTACCTGTGTGGCGGTGGGGAGGAAGCCCAAACTGATGGTCAGTGATGCCTCCTTGGAAGTGTGACCTTTTGCATAAGAGTTTGAGACACTGAGACCAGCTTCTCTCTGCCACTCTGCGTTCCTGCGTGCTGGGACTCTGTACCTGGCTCTAGGGGTAGCCTCAGGTGGGACACCTGCCTCTGAGAGCTGTGCCCGGCCATATCTCCATCAACCTGGGATCCAGGCGTCTCTGCACCACCCACCTGTGATCTCCCTGCTTCCTGCTTCGCTGCCTGTGCCATCTGCCCGCAGCTACGAGAGTCTGACCGTAGCCTGGCTGGCAGAGAATCTGTAGGCTTCAGTTGGACTGGGCTGGGGCGCCTTCCTGGCATCAACTTCTTTCTTGTACATGGGTGAGTGCCACCACCTAACTCAACATTCAAGAGTAAGTGTCACAAGGAGACAGCCTACCAAAGTCTCTGGGTCAGTCTGACTGTCACACGGGTCACTAAGAGTCAGAATCAACTTGACAGCAATCGTTTTGGAGTCTTCATCGCTAAGGCTGAAGTGCCGGGAGGGCCTCTCTGCAGGAGGCGGCATCCTGTCACCGCTCAGTCACGGGTAAGGTCAGTCAGGATTCAGGAGCGTCCAGTCTGCCAGATCAGGGACTGGTAGGAATGTCTCACACAGCTGCTGGCCACAGCAATTCCAGGTTTCAGCTTCACTTAAGCCCACCATCTGCTCCTGAGCAAAGGTCAAGCCATGGGCCTGCCCTTTCTATCAAATCTGACCCATAGCAACTCTGTAAGACAGTATAACTCCTGAAAACATATATATATATATATATATATATATACACATATAAAGTTTTATTGGCACATAATTTACAAATAATGTAATTCAATAGTTTGAGCATTCAATCATATCAAGGAGAATTGTACAATCATTACCATGTCAATTCTAGAACACCACCCCTCATGGTTAAATATCCTTTAAAATGAGTTGTACAGTCAGTTCTAGTGCTCTCCTCCCACTCCCCCCTTCATTTTTTTCTTCTCTCTTTCTTCCTCCAGGTAGACTAGAGAAATGAATTCCTAAGCATGCATATGTATGTAAGAGAGTTTTATATAAAGGGTAATTGTACATTAAGAAAACAGCCCAGTCCAGATCAAGTCCATAAGTCTGATATTAGCCCATATGTCCGACAGCAATCTGCAACGTTCTTCAGAATCACAAAGCACATGCAATGACGCCAAACTCAGGACGATTACAAGTCAGTGGGTAGAAAGTCTTTGGATCCAGAGGTGGTGTTAGCATCTGAGCACTGACAGGAGTCTCCACGAGGCTTCTCTAGGTCCAGGTTTCTCACTGCATCAGGGTAGATCTATGTGGCTTTGCCTCAAGCCTTGGGCCCAGGCTCTCGGGCAGTGAGTGTTGTCAGTAGAAAGTATTGAAGGAAGTGAACCAAGAGAGATGGTGTCTCTGTCTCCATAAAGAAATTACCACATTTCCCAGAATTCTCAGAGGAGAAGGCCATCCCCACACAGAGGTCTTATTGACTATCTCCGGGTTGACAGGCTACTCTCCACCCCTACTCTTAATCCTCAAATTGACACCAAATTAAATGACTGTCACTCTTTCTTTCTTTTTTCTCCCTTCCTTCCTTTTTTCTTTCTCCCTGT
>PVJH01049283.1:0-10529 GCA_004026705.1 Nesogale talazaci
TTCCTTTGCCTTCCTGCCAGTGCTCCTCTCATTATTTGTCCTGTGGGGTTTATCTCTCCTGGATTCTCTGTGTTTCCAGTTCTTATCTGTACCAGTGGACAAGCTCTGATCTAGTGGGATTTGTAAGGTAGAATTGTGATCATGATAGTGGTGCAGAGGAAGTATTAAAGAAGTAATGGAAAGTTGTATGTTTCATTGAAAATGAATAATCTTTAAACATTTTTTCTTAAGATTAGTTCACTTAACTATTTAGTTAGTTGTTATTTATTTATATAAATTTATATATACTTATATATATACTTATATATAAATATACTTATATTTATATAAATATTATACTTATATAAATTATATAAATTTATATATACTTATATAAATTTATATAAATATATAACTATTTAGTTAGTTAGTTATTAGTTAGGCATTGGGCTGCTAGTCACCTGATCAACATTTCCAAAGCACTAGCAGCTCAGTGGAGAAGGACGGATAGAACTGTCTGGTCCTTAAGGAGTCGCAGACACCCACATTGGACCAAAGTGAGTTGGAATCAAATCAATGGCAGTGGGTTTGATTGTTTTGCTTGGGACTTTTGCTTGTTTGTCTTGTGTGTGTGTGTGTGCATGTGTGTGTGGTATGTGTTCCATAGTTGGGATATATCATCCAAGAAACTTGGATTGCTATACGAGAAAGACTTGTTTTCATATTATTTAATATTTTATATATTTAAAAATACAGTTTACTATATTTAATTTTGTTCCTGGATGCATTTTGATAGCACTATTTTGAGAGGTTTTTACAAATCAAGAATGAATAAATACAAACTCAGAATAAGATCCCACTTGAGTAACACTAGTCCTGTATTTGCTTTGGCCACTCTGAGGAGGTTGTCTTCAGGAAAACGAGTGTTACTACTCACTGCCAGTGACTGTGTGCCTCAATACCATGTTTTTTGTATTTGGTATGTACACCGTTACCATTTTGTGTAAGTGCACTAAAACTCCAATTGTATGATCCTAATTCCACTAGAATCCTCTGAAGGAAATAGTGACCTATGTGGCAAAGGTTTTTAGGAAAAAATGTTTATATCAGTTTATTTAGATGACACATCCAAATAATCATAGTATTCTAATATGAGAGTCCAGTTAAATAAATTTCACATGTGAGTGAAACATTGAAGATTATATTTCATGTATGAAATTTAATTATCTTGCAAATTAATTATACTGTAACCTTAAATAACATATTTTATAATAAAATATTTGTACAGGGCTAGATACATAAAAACTAAGCAAAATAAATAAATGATGTTTTGTGTTTTCCTGCATTTCCTCTAAGTTTTGTAATTAGAGTTATTTTATTTATGATTTATTGAAAGATTTTTCAAGAAAAAAACATGAGTTATCACTACTTTGATCTTTAATTTACTATCTACTAAAACTCAGTGTATATACTTAAGGAAAATATTTCTCAAAAATTTACACACACATGTAACATTTGGTTTCCATCTTTATGCTTTTTCCCTTGTTATTGTTGTTGTGTTTCCCCATTGAAAGCAGTGTTTTCCAAGTAGGATTTATCTTCTCTCATATGTTCTCCCAATTAAGGAACCCGTTCATTGCACCTTTCAGTGGACGTGGCTGGTGGCCTCCAGCTTTCCCCCACACTCCTGCTTCTGCAGTGCTCCATGTCCTTTGTCTCATGTTCAGGTAGGCAAATGAACATCTGCATTTTCAAAAAGAACACATTTTATAAGAACAAAGGGACGAAGGTGGATTTTATTTTAGTGTAAAATATGGTTCGATCCCATGGCTTTCTTTTGTCACATAAAATGTACGCGGCAAATTAAGCATCTGAGAGAGTGTCTTTCCTCCTGGGTCTCACAAGAAGGTCTTCATATTGTAGCAAAGTTAAAAAAGAAAGTTGAGACTGTCGTCCGGAAATTTGTTTGTCAAAATATGCTACAGAGGATCTCATCAGATGAGCAGAACAGTCATTACTGTCCACATTGGAGTTACCTCAAAGACATGACTTTACTGATGGAAATATTTGGAATCCCTGTTGTTAAAACCATAGCCATGAGTCACATGTGGCTACTTAGCACTTGACATAGAGTTACAAACAAACTCGAAAGACTGTGACAGTAGAATGGAATTTTTAATTTTACTTAATTTTAATTCCTTGCATATTAAATAGCCACATGTGCCTATATGCTTTTCTATTGAATGGGGTGAATCTACTCACACTCCACAAATTCTGGGTAAGTATGTGAGAATTACTACTGAGATTTTTTTATTTAGTATTTTTTAAAGTTCTGCAGTTTTATGAAAGCCAAGGATCATATAGTTAGCATGATTCACTCACCGTATTATCGTTTCTTCATTCAGTCACACTTAGAAGTTTTGACGATTGATTTTTAAAATATAAATAAAAAAACATAATCATATTAAAATATTTCCCTATAGTGCCAACATGCTTGGCATAATAAAAGTTAAAGTGACAGAATCCAATCCTTCCTTTGAAAAGATGCCAAAAAAATGAAAGAAAAAGCTATTACATACATGCTAAACCTAAAGAATTAAATGAAATCTAATTGGATTTTTTTTTAATTACAAAACACAGCTAGTAAAGATGTTCCATGTATATCAGTGCAATGCAGTGCATCTAACGGCATCTTGTTAGATCGTCTTAAAGTTTGCGTGACTATGTTAAAAACATTGTAAATCATTACTCAATTAATTTTTATATGCTGCTCTAGCTAGTTGCTTGCTAGAGTTTGTTAGTTGCAACTCATAGCCCCCTGGGCACAACAGAAGGACCCGAGATGTGGTCCTGCGGCATTCACGCAGTCGGTTTTAGGTAGGAGACCACTGCTGTGGCCACTGTGTCAATCTGTCTAGTGGAGGGGCTTCCTTGTTTTCACTGGCTCTGGACTTCACCAAGCCTGGTGTCCTAGGGTAGACACCAGTCTCTGCTGATAACATCTCCAAAGAGCGTTAGATGAAGTTCCACGCTCCCCTCTCTTCTAAGGAGTCCCCTCGCTGTAAGCCAAGGCGCTCGTTTCTTCTTCGCACAAAGTGGGTTCTTTCCCTCTCCTTCCCAGCATCAAGTTCAAATGCTGCGATTCCTGAGTCTTCCGCATTCAACAGTCCACTTTCACATGCGTGTGGGGCCTCAATGTGACATCCTAGTTTTCAACACTTCAAAGATGACGTGTGCAGCGGATTTGACCAAACTAATAAATTGTTTGATTTCTTGACTCACACTTCCATGGACTTAGATTGTGGATACAAACAAGGTAAAATCTTTGACAGCTTCAATCATTTATCCCTTTATCGTAACATGATCTATCTTCATGTTCAGTTTTGAGGATTTGTGTTTTCTTTATATTGTTTTAATATATATCAAAGTAATAATAAGGGGAGAAATCTCTATATTTCAATTAAGTAAAGATAACAGCTATTATCAAAATACATGCTTCCTGACATCCACTTACAGAGGGGTCACAGGGAGGAGACGAGCCAGTCAAGGTGCGGTGTAGCAACAATGAAATATGCAGCTTTCCTCTAGTTCTCAAATGCTTCCTCCCACTCACCATCATGATCCCAATTCTACCTTACAAGTCCAGCTAGACCAGGGAAAACACACTGGAGTCTGAAACATGGGGAATCCAGGACAGATAATCCCTTCAGGACCAGTAGTGAAAGTGGTGATATAGGGAGGGTGGAGGGAAGGAGGAGTAGAAAGGGGGAACCAATTTCAGCAATCTACATATAATCTCCTCCCTGGGATATGGACAACAGGGAAGTGGGTGAAGGGACACATCGAACAGTGTACGATATGACAAAATAATGACAATTTGTAAATTATTAAGGATTCATGGAGGAGTGAGAAGGGAGTGAGAATATAGGGCCTAAGCAGAAAGAGGTGGTTTTGGGAATGATGATAGCAACACATGTGCAAGTGTGTTCTGCATACAATTGATGTATGCATTGATTGTGATAAGAGTTGCATGAGCCCCCCAAAACATGATTTTAAGTGAAATAAATATGCTTCCTTTGTAATTTCATCTATTTGTTGTGAAATTTTCCCTAGGGAGTTATGTAATATTATTTTTAAATCTTCATACTCATTTTGAATGACATCGTGTTCCATTAAATGGATAGGCAACACTTTTTTAATTTGACCAATCCTCATTTTTGGCACATAGGTAAATTTCAATGTCATATGTTATACTGTTAGAATAAAAATTCACTGGGGTTTTTGGTTTGGGGTTTTTAGGTTTGTTTTGTTTTTGCAAACTGGCTTATGACATTAACAATAAATATGGTCCTAACCAAGAGAGAAAATGTATTACAGACATATCCTGGAAAAAAAAATCTCTTTCTTCCTCTGAGTAGCATTAGATTGAACATTTTTATAAAGGAGGGAAAAATAAGAGTCACAAAAATTTAGGTAACTGGGGTTTAGACATGAACTACTGTCAAAGTACAAAAGCAAAACTGCTATTTAGCTTTTCACTCTAAATTTAAGTAAAATTAAATTATTCAGAGAGACACAAGCATTTTCCTTTTTAAATCAGATACAGTAGGAGTTTACGACTTTTTTTCCCTTTTCTTTCTTAAACATCATAAAGTCAGGTGCAACTCTGAAGCCCAGCAATGGCACACATTTCTTATCATGAAGGAACACAGGGAAAGGAAGCCCCTTGCTTTTTCAGTCTTACATCAACTGGAGTAGGACAAACTGGTCCTTTGAGTCGACCCTGTCACTAGCAGCCAACTTTCAAAGAACCACCGGTTTTACACCTTCAACTTGAGGTAAAGTCAGAGAGGGTTGGCAGATGTTCAAGAAATTCCCAATTTAGAAAAATAATCTATTTACAACTTCTCAAATGTAAGGATTATAATAGGTAAAAATAAAGACTAAGCAGTCTATTATAGGTCTTGTCCCCAAAGGATTTAATAATCTGTATGCTGTATGCGTGGAGTTAAACAACAACAAAATAGAAATAATTACTACAAAAATACTTAAAGAGGAGTCAGACCCACATTTAAAAGGGATAAAATGCTTCACATCAAGCGTACAGAAAAGCCACAAGATGATGAAACAACAGGGCACTTATGAACAGTCCCCATATTCTATCGTTATGCTCGTGAGCTACTTAATTCAATACTAAATGAACACCAATAGAGGCACTTATTTTTATTCAGACCGTTCTTCCAAATAAGCATATATAAAATCATATATGTTCTTGTTCAACTACAATTTGTTGGTAGAATAGGAGGTGTTGAATTTCAATGTAAAGGCTAAAACAAAAGCTTAAATGATGTAGTTTCTACTTTGTGAATCGCAGACGCTGCTTTAGAGTTACAACACCCAATATTCTAAGCTGACATCAAAGCCAAAAAAAAAAAAATCATCTGAAATGACAGCAGCAGCTGCAGCATCCGCCTCTAAATTAGGCTGTGTTTCAAAGTCTGAACTCAACTGCTAAGCAGCATAAAGACCCAGGAGGAAGGCTGCCGAGAAAAGAGTGAGCCTTCCGACCTAACACATCAAAGTAACACATGCTAGGAAGAGCAATAAACGCATGTGGCCCACATTCACGTGCTGCCTAATTGTGCTGGGCTCATGAAACCCACACAGACCTTCAGCTGATTCCTGGTTTCGGCGCGGATTGGGGGCCTTTTCTATGCAGAGAGCTGACACAAATTGGTTGCAGATTAGAGGCTGACTCTGCAATGAAGCATCCCATAATTTCAAACGAAGGCCATTTTGGTGTCATGTGGCATCTTCAAGACACTGACTTCTTAATGTAGGGACATATAAACTTACCATTAGGTATAAATAACAGTTAAAACTAAGCTTCATAAACGAATAAAGCCTTAATTTGTGCATTTAGGGATGGAAGCTTTGAGGAAAGATTTTAAAATTTATTTTGCATATAAATTATGAATTTTGACGACATTTATGTGCGAAAGCATAAGCAATTTAATAAGATGTGAGAAAACTAGCATCTATTAAGAAAAATGAGAAATAGTTATACATTTTAGAAATAATTTTTGGTAAAATGTTCCCTGTCAAGAGATTTGCATTAAGGATCATTAATGGATAAAGAAGATGTAATATATTTAGTAGCAAAATTTGCAATTAGATATATAGCGGCAACACCCTAAGAAAAGCATAATGTATTAGAACTCTATATTCTTTTATTCTGTGTTCATACCTTTTTTGATTTTACTGTATTGTGTAGCACAATGGCCTATTATTCTACAAAATACTTTCTGTATGTGTAAATTGCCAAAGTTAACTTACACAATTACCTGAGGAGGCTTTAATTATAATTAGTGGAAGGCTGATAATTAATCCTATTACGTGAAGTATGCATGAGCTTTGAGCACATTCACTGAGAGACAAACCTTTGAAATATGCAGAGCACTTCCAGATGGAAAAGAGCAGAATGGGGAAAGAACACCCAGCCTAAACTTCTAAAATGGTTAGTTACAGTTTTAACTAAATAATTTTGATTTCAAAACACTGACAGTAAGGCAACTTCAGAACTGCTATCTTTTGTGCTTCAGTGATGTATTAAAAAAAACACAGAAAGAATAACGATCCTGTTGTATCATCAAAGAACCTATCCCCAGTATTCTAATGGTCAGATTCCATTGACATTCATAAGCTCTGCATTTATATCTATTAATTGTGTCTGTATTTTTAAAGTACTGTGAGTCACATTTTAAACTTCTTTGAAAAATAAAAGGACAGGCCATACAAGGGACCATTTTTCATTATAATAGCAGGGGCTGGGGAGATTCATAAATGTGCAAATTCCAAGTAAATCATACGATATCCAGCATTAATATCTGGGGCAAATTGTAGTCCCAAAAGGAAGATTTTTAAAAATATATTTATCTTTTGTGACAGTACTGGTAGTCATGCTTCTAGAATGTTGTCATATTCCTTAATGTCACAGGACATATTTTAATGAGCCCTCCATCAGTGCTTTTCCTCATTGCCTTAAAATTGGTAGAGCACAAAGTAATAACAAAGAGGCCATATCTTGTGTCCTAAGAATCTGGGATGATTTAGCTCTTTGGAATATCTTTGGGATTCCATCTAACTCTGTACTTGCATAGATGCTTTCTAATGCTGCCAAAAGTCTGCCAAGGAAGTTACCAACAAAGATTCAGCCTGACAAGAATGGTCTCCCTACTTGATATATGACAATTTCAATCTGGAAATGAGTTCCTCTTTCTCAAAGTAGTTAACAATATTGATTTTGTAAACAACCAATGCCTGTGGAATATTTTAAGATGTGCTTGGTGTTCCTTCTATAGCCATTAAGTTCCACTATTATGGATTAGAGGGAAGCCAGTGATGAAATGACAGCGATGAATTGATGTGCATACGTCCTACAGAGTTGAGGGAAGAATAATGGTTCTGTCCACAAGATGGAGTTGTCAAGAACTCATGGTAGTGGTATTATTATCTCTTTGATCTGTAATTCCTCTTTAAAGTTTAATCGAAGTTCTGGGCTGAAAGTTAAGGACGTTGATGACTTTTGTGAAATCTCAGCATTTATAAATGATTTCACCACTGACAAAATTTGTTTGAATTAGGTGGTGACTTTCAAGGTGAAGCAGAAAACGTTTTCCTGTATATGTGTGATTTTTGGGGCGAGAAGGGAGGAGAGATGACCCTAAGGAGATGGTTCATTAAATTATAAAGGCTAACAGTATCATATCCATAGGTCAGACAGCAGGCTCAAAACTTCGGCTAGCTCATAGAACTGTCAGGGACTAACTAATCGAAAAGGTAGGTTACACATCAGGCAAGAGAGTTTGTCGGCTTACATCTTGAGAATTTAGTTTACCGAGCAAGAAAACTGTAGAGTCAAGAAACTGAGTGATTTCTGACAGAATCTCCATTGATATCATAAAGGTTTCCCCCTGCACAAAGGAAACTGCCCTCTGGTTGATCACATCGGACATCTAGTGATTACCTCAAGTGAAATTACACAACTTATTCTACATTATGGAATGACAGCCAGTCTAATGTCTGGCCTTACCATGAATAATCACCACCCAGACATGCTGACACATCAGATCAATCCTAACCTACCCCAAGTCAGGTAGATGGTGAAATGTCATCAGACTCTTGACAAGCCTTTTCTGAACCCTGTTGTTTCTTCATCACTTGCGACCCCCTTGAGGACTTCTCATCAGTGGGCTTCAGAGAAAAACAGTAACTTTGCCAGTGCCTCATCCTCCAAGTTAGCCTAAGATGCCTTTTAAGTCCACACATTAGAAGGCTATAAGTTATGTTCAGGTGTAAAAAGGATAACACATCTTTTAGACCACAGTTAAGGAAATATCTCAAATAAATCATCGCTAAGGGCTTAAAAATAATTTAGGATAACTTGGAGGATGAGATATAGGGAAGTGATGGTTTTTCTATGAAGCCCCTCGATGAGAGGCCCTCAGATAGATTGATGAGGGTTGTGTGTGTTGAACAGTCCACAAAGGGCTGACTGTGAGTCCTGCAGAGGCCCCTTCAATTTCACCAGGCAGTGTTGCACCTTGGTCTGTGAATGCTGAGGTCGGCAGTTTGAAACCCTCAGAGCTCCCTGAGAGCAAGACAGGACTTTCTACTTCTGTAAACTGATGCAGTCTCAGGAACTCACAGGAGCAGTTCTCTCATTCAAATCACAACGGACTTGATGGTAGTGAGTTTGGTTTGGTTCTTAATTGTTTTTAAAATGCACTGCAATGAGTTTACACTAGCATTGAAATAGGTGGGCATCTGAGAAATCAATTTAATAGAATATCAACTCTTTAGGTTGATAACTTAAAATCTCTCATCAACTCTGTTTTAGAAACATGTAAATGTAGAATTCTGATTGATATTTTCCCTTTTGTTGTAGAGCATAGAAATATTCTGATTTAACATATTCTTAAATCATATAATGTCGATTTTCTACAGAACTACTAGTAATGGGATTTATCAAAAAGATAATGTGACAATCACCATGAGGTGAGAGTTAAATCCACTTTGCTTAGGGTGACTATCTCTGTAGGCAATCAAAAATGGCGGAGATGAACATAGATGGAGAAGACCTGCCAAGAAGGTATCAGAAAAGGCACAGGCTAAAGGGACAGCCTGTTATGAACATTAACCAATGGGGGATTCATTACTGAAATACAAAAAGGAATGTTGCACATGCATTCTTATACCATGACTTACATGTGCTTATAAATGCAAAAAATAAAGTTATTACTCTCAATTCCGATACTTTCTGTGCAAAACTCCTTTTTTCTTGTCCTGTTTGTAACTTTCTACAATCTTTTTTGATTTTTTTCTCCTGATGTGCTTCCTTAAAACTTGCTCCATAAATTGAATTGCGAATTCTCCTCAACCCTGTCCCTAGCTGCAGGGACACTGCCTGGCAGTAGTGAATAGTTGCTGATTTTACTTTAAGAGACAAATCGCAATTTACCGAAAAAGGGGGGAAAGGGTCTCTTTGGTTCATTTCTGAATACTTCAGTAGCTGGGGGGTTCGCCATTCAACAAATATTTAATGGCATGCCTACTCAATATACTTGGCCTCCATGAACCATTGAGTCTATAGATATAAACACTAATGTAGGCAAGCAACGCGAAGGCGAATTGAAGGGTACAATGAACAGCTGTAAGAGTCAGGGTAAGACCCTTCATAAAATGGTACCAAATATCAGTAAGGCTTAATCAAATAGAAAAGTGGGAAAAGAATACAGTCTGGTGTGCAATCAGTTTTTATGGAATCCTGTTCAAAACCAAACAAGCTTTATTCATCCAAGCTCCAAAAACAATAGCTAAGGGTCTCTTTTATGCCAAACTTCATTCTAAGTACTGAAGAGGGACGGGAAGTTTTCTCTTAAGGCATAAAGGGAAAGCAATAGGCATTAATGCAAAGAATAAAAGGTGACAAAATGTAATAAGAAAGGGAGAAGTGATAGTAGTTAGCATTAAGTACGTTCAAAATAAATGGATAAACAACACTGACAACCGTCCAGAGTAAAGGGTTACGACATGGATCCCTATAGATTTGTTGGTCAGAAATATACTCCATAAAGAATTGATGTTTTCTGGCACAAGGACTACATAGGCTAACAGAAACAGGGAGAGACACAAACACAGAGGAGGCTCAAATAGACAAATGGGATATATTAAAGATTAAACACCTGTGCACATCGAAAGGATTCACCAAGAGAGTAATAAGAGAGCAGACAGACTGGGAAAACATCTTTGGCATTGACAAATCAGATAAAGGTCTTATTACTAAAATCTACAATACCCTGATAGCTTCCAAAAAGAGCAAAACTAACTGCCCACTGAGGAGATGGGCAAAGGAATTAAACAGAAGTTTCACAGAGGCAGAAATCAGATAGGCCAATATATATATATATATATATATATATATGAAAATGCTCCCGATCATTAGCCACAAGAGAAATGCAAATCAAAACAACAATGAGATACCACCTAAC
>PVJH01049284.1:0-10396 GCA_004026705.1 Nesogale talazaci
GCTTCAAGAACTCTGGATTACAGAAGTCCCTCCCCCAATCCCAAGTACACCACTGCTAATATCTTTCTATCCCCATATAGATGGTATCTATGAAATTTAAGTAATTTGCAACAAAATATCAGGCATGTATTTTACTCACATCTTGCCTGTGGACACTATTCAGGTACACAGCAAGGTAATCTTTGGTCTAAATTTTATTGTATCTTCTCTACTTCTTTTATCTGTTTCAGAAAGTAGTAAAAGCATTGGAAGGGGTCCCTCTTGTCTGCAAGGGTATTTGGAAGACACCTACTTGGCCAACGTATGGGACAATATTTGTGCCCATTACAAGAAAGGTGATCCCATAAAATGCTCAAAATATGCTGCTACTGATATTTCAAGCAAGTAAGATTTTCTTAAAGATCGTCCATCCAAGTTTGCAGCAGTCTATTGACAGGGAACTGCCAGAAGTTCAGACCAGATTCAAGAGGATGTGGAACATGGTGTACCATTCCTGATGTCAGATGGATCATGACTGAAAGCAGAGAATAAAAGAAAGAATTTGACTTGTGTCTCATTGATGATGCAAAGACATTCAACTGTGTGGATCACAATGAACTGTGGATCACATTGGGAATGAGGGGGATTCCATAACATTTAATTGTGCTCATGTAGAACTTACACAAGGATCGAGAGGAAGTTGTGAGAACAGAACCCAACAATAACGTGTGGTCCAAATTCAGGAAGGGTGTATGTCAAGGTTGTATCTCTTCACTGCACATGTTCAATCTGTGTGCTGAGCAAATGACCACAAGAGTTAGAGTATATGAAGAAGAATGTGGCACCAAGATTGGAGAAAAGGTTATTAACAGATTCATATATGCAGACGACACAACCTTCCTTGCAGAAAATAAGGCATTGAGACACTTGGATCATGGATCATGGCCTTCAGTAAGGATTGCAACTCATTCTAAAGAAGAATGCAATTCTCATACTTGGAACAAAAGCTTACAGAAAAATTGATATCACATATTTTGTTTCCTTTCGATCCACAATCAATGCTCATGGGAGCAGCAATCAATAAATCAAAAAACATGTTGCATTAGTTAGGTAAATCTGCAACACAAGACTTTCTTAGAGTACTGAAGAACTACTTTCAGGACTACCATATGCCTGACCAAAGTCATGGTTTTCTCCATGGTTTCATATGCATATGAAAGCTTGAAATTGAATAAGGAAAACCAATGAAGAACAAATGCATTTGAATTGTGGTACTGAAGAAGAACATTCAAAGTGCCAGGGGTTACTAAGAAATATATTCAATGTATCATGGACTACTGAAAGGACAGACCAATCAGTGTTGGACAAAATCCAGTCAGAATGCTTATTATGAGCCCTGGTTGAAAAGACTTTGTCTCAGATACTTTGGACACATTGCCAGGAGAAACCAGTTCCTGAAAAGGACATCATGTTTGGTACAGTGGAAGGGCATGGAAAAGAGGAAGCCCCTCCCTGAGATGGACTGACAATGTGGCTCTAACAACAGACTCAAACATGGACTGTGAAGGTGGCCCAGAACCAGGCAGTGCTTTTCTTTGATCTACAGAGGACCACGCGATAGCACCTAATGACATGAAACCAAGAGCTTAAACTAAAGCAAATTTCCTTTATCTTGGTATATGCTTCTTGACGACTCAGACTATGATACACTTTTATTTTTTACAAATGTTTAAATAATATGAATATTTCACATCACCAATTATGGATCACTTAGTGACTGTGAGTTAGATGGCATTATTGAACCCGGATGAAGAAAAAAGTATTAAAGAATAGGAGAAAAGGGGATGCCAGGTCATAGTTGACTCTGGCTGACAGGCACACTTCTTTATGAGAAAAAAGAGTCAGATGTGAATGCCATTTTGCTCTGACATGTTACTCACACTGATCTAGATGCTGTGAACTCCCACCAGAAACCCTAACGGTGTGCTAATTGAGGAAAACTAAGGAGGTTACTGCATTAATTCGGATTTCTTGGGAAAAACAGAACTGTTTTCTATCTATCAGCTACTAGATGACTGCTTGACTGTTTTCTTAACCCAGGGCCTTGAGATGCCCTGACTGAGATTAAAGAAATCTCCCCTGGTTTCCATGAGGTTCATTAAACAATGATCCAGGGGATTTTTGACATTTCCCAAGATGAGAGTATGCAGCAGTACTTTCTCCTGTTACAACTTCTGGCTTCATAGTTATCAGCAGCGGACACAGTGTCACAGCAATCAGATGTTCCCCAAGGGAAACTGTGAGATGGAGAAGAACCACTAGACCACCACAGGAAACCAGTCCTGAAACTGTTTGTCTGCACCTGCTCCTGGATCTCTATCCTGTGATCAGTGGATCCTGGGCATCCCCTGCAGTCCAGCCCCATCTCAGCAGGGAAGATTTATACTGGGACACACTGACTTCCCTCAGGCTCTTCCTCACAGTTTTATAGATGCTTTGTCTTTGAGTTTCGGGCTGTCTGTTAGCAGATACAACATGGTTTTGGCATTGTCTCTGGAAATGGCAAATCTGCTCTCGACAGAGTCGGCATATTTCTTATACCACAAGGGAAGGATTTACACAAGATGATGAGAAAAGGCTGCATATTGGTGTGTTTTCCTGTTTCAATTTTGAGGGCTATTTTAATTCAATAGGAGATAAAATTATTTTTTTTGTTTCTCATGCCCAAATGCATAACCAGTAAATAATGAATTCAGTTAGTATTCCAGGTCACCACCTCAACACAGCACATCCTCATCTCCCCAGGTTTTGTGACAGTTTCAGGATGTGGGTTTCACACTGTGTGTTTTGCACAGTAATAGGTGGCAGTGTCCTCCGACTTCAGGCTGCTAATTTGCAGATATGCTGTGCTGACTGAGGCATCCAAGGAGAAGGGATAGACTTGTGTGAAGCCCTGCGCATATGTTGGTTTTCCAGTGTTGGTGTTGATAAAACCCAACCACTGAAGGGTTTTTCCTTGCACCTGCCACACCCAACTCATGCTATAGCTAGTAAAGGTGTATCCAGAAGTCCTGCAAGACACCTTCACTGACTCTCCTGACTTCCTCCCCTCGGCCGCAGACTGCACAGCTGGATCTGGGCACTCGCACCTGTGAAGAAGTGACCCAGGAGATGAGAGCTCTGGAGCTCGACTCCCCTCCCCCACCCCACCCAGGATCTTGTCTCGTTACCTAGGGCACCTGCCAGTGGGAAAAGAAAGCTCCACAGCCACTCCATGATGAGAGGACTCTGTCTCAGTGGTCTATGTGTGACCAATATGGCAATGCCCTTGATGAGTGCTGTCTATGGGGAGAAGACTTCAGTTTTCAGCTCTATAGAGAAGTTATATTTGCATGTAAACCAAATTCTGCAAAGGCCTGTTCCTGGTCTACATTGGATATAAGTTTCTTGTAGCTGGCAAAGAATATTCAAATTGGCATGGATTGCCAGAAAAGGAAACAAATCTATTTTAGATTTAAAACCACAATAATTCTTAAAAGCAAAAATCATGAGAGTTCATCCTGTGGACTTTGAACATGTTATCCTAAGGGACCACTCCCTGTAGATGGACATTGTGATAGGGAGGATTAGAAGAGGCAACCTCATTATTTTATGAGGGAAATGTAACATAGTTCAGAATAATCTTATTTAATGTAATTGTAAAGTTTCTTGAGGCATAGTTTAACTGGGAATCTTTCAGAAGTGTGACCCTAATAAGATAAGGGAATTTGGGGTGTCAATCTCAGTTAATATATGATGAAAATATAGCACACTTTAGAAAAATCGTACTTAAGGGAATTATATAGTTGATCAAGACATAACTAGAAATCTTCCATAGCTGTGATCCTAACGTGAGCCCTTATAACTGTCTCAAAGAATATCTGGTGATTATGTCCAGGCACAAATTGGATATGACACTTACTAAAGCAAAGGTTTAATTCTTATTTGAGTACTATCGATCTTTCTCTCTCCTTTCAGTAAGTGCTAGAACCTGCATACCCAGACCATGTCTTCAAGATTTACAGTCCCTAAATAATTGTATCTCTGTGACATAAGGTCTTTGTTAAAACAAAACTTGTTTAACCCAGTTTGTGCTTGTCATTCCAAGATTTGAAACTATGAAAAAGTTGCTCAGCCTGTATTTATATCCTGTGAGAAAAAAGGGGTGGAAGATGACACTTTGGAGGAAGGTTCCCTGCCTCAGAGCACCCCCCTCCCGATTTTATCAGGCATGAGAAATAAAACTTAGAATGTATCAGATACACTGATTTATGCACAATCTCACAACAGTGATCAAGTAACATGGACCCTCTTTGTGCCACCCTGCAACAAGTGTGCTTGGTAAACTAGGACAAACCCAAGAAGACCTTTAAGAGATGGACTGAGACAGGCCTTTCACCAACGGGCTCCAACATAACAGCACTTTAGGAGATGGCAAAAGATTGAGCGACATTTCCTTCTCCCTGATAGAGACCCTGAGTCCGGTCAAGGGCACCTAATGAAAGCAATCACACTTGTTCCAGGTGAAAACTACTAAAAGTCAAAGTATTGGAAAATATATTTAGAAATCCATTTTAGCCGCACTTTTGCCTATGATCTTTGAGCACAGCCAGATCTAGGACAATGAAAACTTTGACCAAATGTGCATTTTATGTTTACACTTCTCTTGCCATATGTCATGATTCCTGTTAAAAACAAAGTCCTGAATCACACTTTTATTCGTTGTAAAACACTGTGTTTTCACTTTTTTCTCAGTTAGGCTCTTAGCCCATTTTGAATTGTTCTTGTTGCTGTTTTATAGTCTAAAACATGGATCCTGATAAATTATTTTGCATGTGGATGTCAAATGCTCCCACAGCCATTTATTGATGAAATCTTCACTGGATGACTTGATCACTCTTTAAGAATATCAGTTTGCGTTAGATGTGCAGGTGTGTGTTTTAACTCGATGACCGTGCTTGATGTGGGGTCCCTCAGTGAAACATTGGAGCAAGCACTGCACTCCTCCCCCATTGCTCATCAGCTCAGACTCTCTCCGAAGTGACGGGGAAGTCAGGCTGTTGAAGGACTTTTCAAAACACTGAACAGCAGCTCCACTCGGCACACGTCAGGTCACAAGGGATCAAAATCATCTCCATGGAAACAAAGTCGACTCCTGGTGCCATTTGTTTGGTTTTTAAATTACTCTGAGGATACAGGAACCCTGGAGGCACTTGTGGTTAGGGTATGAACTTCTAAAATCCAGCTACTGGGGTGAATTTTCAAAGTGCCTATCCCATAAAGGTTTCCATTCCAGAAAACACTATGTCAGATTCTTTTGAGCTAAGTTGACTTGCTGATAGAAGACTTTGTACCTCATAGTCTGATGTGAGTCAGGAAGCATATCCCCTCTCATTTTGTGGACTTGGTTTAACAGGCCATAACTGAAATAAGTCGCCTGAAGCTCAAATTTCCTTTTTGACCAAAACAAAACCAGTATGTAAATCAGTTCAAATCTGCAAACAAATTGTCCTGTCCCTGTTTCTTCCCAGCACAGCTGCCTTACCCCGATGGGGTTCTGACATTTTCATGATGTGGATTTTAACTGTGTTTCCTAAATAGTCATAAATGATCGTGTCCTCAGACTGCGGGCAGAGTGGAATGTCTTTGGAGAAAGCAGATCCTTCTCTGATGTCCTCAAGGAGACAGATTGCTACACGGGCTACAGCAGGGGCCTCAGATGTAGTGAATCTTGTTGGAATCGTGATGTTTGTGGTTATTCGGTGCTATGGAGCAGGTGCTAATGCTTGTGATGGTTCAGAGTAAAAAAAAAAAAAAACCCGCCTGCTCCTTTGGCCTCCTCACACCGACTCTCTCTGAGCCCACTGTTTCCTCTTTGAGAGTCTTCCTTCCTTTACTTATTTTCTTTCAAGGATGGCCTAGGACTAGCCACGCTTCTTTCTTCTGTGCATGGACTTGTTATACAATAGCCATGGGATGGTTCACATTTTACCATCCTGCAGGGAGGATGCATGTTTATATCAGTAGAAAATTTGTGAATTGCATGGAAGAATTTTCTACTTTTTGAATTTTTCCCACTCTTAACACATCTTGAAATATATTTTAGAAATAATGTTCCTAATTAGATGATGATTCTTTTTCATTATTTACTTAGTACCTAATTACTAATTACCTAATTACATAATCACTTCATGATTCGGTCTTGACCTGATGTGGTCTTCTCACTGGGACACTAGTAAATAAAAATGTCATTTCTTCTTTTGAATATGGAGGGTAAATTGACTGCTCCACTGCAGAAGAGGAAAGTCCCATTGGAGATGGCATCCTTGCAGTGCTGTGAGACAGAATGTTTTCTCTCTTTAATATACAACTTTTGACTTCACAGATATCAGGAGTGAGCACAGAATTATTTTTACATAGTTAAAGATTCTCTAGGGAAGTCAGAGAGTACAAAAACAAGCCAGCCCTGAAGCCATCTGTACCTGTTTCTTATGTGAATCCTGTTCTCTGTGAGTCCTGTGTGCCCCCCAGCTGTCCAATGTCTCCCCTTCAGAGGAGGTTTGTATCTGGGCTCACACTGACTTCCCCTCATTGTGCACCTTGCTCAATAATACATGGCCGTGTCCATAGCAGTCACAGAGCTCAATTGCAAGAAGAACTCACTCTTCGACGTGTCTCTGGTGATGGAGAGTCGGCTATGGATGGCTGGGTTACACCTTGCATTTCCATCAAACGATATGACTTGCATCCACTGAGTTCCCTTTCTGAGGTCTGATGGGACCAGCTCCAGCTACAACCACGGTAATGAAGGAATGAGAGACAGTGCAGGTGAGGGACAGCTTTTGGGAGGGCTTCACTAGTCCAGGTTCCAACTCCTGAAACTGCATCTGGGACAGGAACCCTGAAAACAAACACAGGTGGTCCCTGTCAATCACTTGAAGACACAACCATCCCCATAGACCTGGGTTGGATATCTAACTCTCCCACCTTGGGGTACTCTCACCAGACACAGGAGAGCACAGAGCAATAACATCTTTAGATCACAGTTCTGTTTCCCTACAGCCTTGTCTGAAGAGAATGGATAGCTTTTCCAGTCCAAGGGTGAATTTTACCTTAGTGTCTAACGATTATTTTGCATGTGAGGGAGTCCTATATTTATAAACAGAGAGTGATAGAGACCAGACTCCCCACTAACTTCTGATCTCATTGTAGGGTAGCTCTTTGAAAAGATGTATTTATTAATCTATAATGAGAAGCATTTATTCTAAGATGTTTGTGGGAAAGGTCCTAGGAAAGCCAAGGATTTCCGTTCTCAGTGTTCTCACTCTCTAGCCCCTCATTTCTCCTGCCCTGATTTGGGCTCCTCTATGTCCCATGCCCCAAAGAGTGGGCAGGGAAGAGTTTGGTGAAAACTTCAGGTGGACACCAGGGAATCCTTGCTACCCCACACTCTCCCAAACACTTGTCCTTCTTCACACAACAACATTATTGGCAGTAACTGAGACCCACTGTAGGCCCTCCCCTGCACCAATCCATGATGAATGCAGAGACTGCACAAGAGAGCTCGAGAGATGCCTTAGTCTGCCTCAAGTTTCCCCCAAACTCTACCCTGTGTACTTTGCCCCGCACATCTGCAAAGGCAAAGACATCCTGGCCAGGAAACCACCACACACAACCATTATTTATGCATTCATTGTTTATGCCTTCTCAGTGAATGGGGAGACCTGGGCATCCCATGGCTGTGCCTTCTATCCTAGAGTGGAAGAGTTGGGCTAGGCTGTTTTTCTCAATCGAAGAGCAATGTGTTCTCTTGTATGTCCATGTATTTTAAAAACATCTGAGGGGTAGATATGAGTGACTTAGAAGAAGTAAGTGGGACTTATAATATCTTCAAAATATAATTGATTTCTTATCATACAAGTTTACTCTTCTAGTGAAATCTCATTGAGACAAGAGAAACAGACAAAACCATAAGAATTTTTACTAGAATATAACCCATCTCATTCACAATATATAAATGCCTAAGTGAATATGCAAATGATACCAAAACAGGAAGTTATGATCATACATGGTTAACTATAGCAGCCAGGGGTGAAACAGTTGATGGTTAGAAATGTAAAGAGGGAGAGAGAATCTTTACTCCAGAAGAGGGTCAGACATTTCATCTCTGTCCAGGATTGCCCCCAAGGGAGGCCAAAAATGCTTGCAAGGCCACACCTCAGAAATAGTTTCAAAATATCCATTAAAGAAGTTTGCACAGTCCCATTAAACTGATCATGCAAGTCACATTCTCCAAAAAAAAAATCAATATAATAATCCCTGGAATGCATCTGAAAGCACTGAAACATTAAGTGAATTCTTATTTTTTGTGGGGGTGAGGTCTGGAAAGTCCAAAGCCAAGAGCAGGCAGGAGAGAACTTCAACACTGATATCCATGGAACAGAACCTCTAATAATATCCCCTCCTTTGAACCTGGCTTTCCCTTTTGAAATCCTTGGGTCATGCTCTGAAGCCCACAGTTTTGGCATAGCAGTCATCTGTGCCTCCCACACCAGTGGTTTGAACTTCAAGTTCAACAGAATCATTCCATTCCTTTAATAATACCCTTGTAGGAGACTCTATTAAATTGGGGGAACCCTGAAATGTTGCTGAATGGAAAGAGCTATTCGGTCATGTGCATTTCCTGCTGAGTAACAAATTGTTCCCATCTGGGGTGAAGTCTCCATTAAATAATTATTATTTCTTTTAAGATGTACAAGTGATCAGCAGTACATAGGATATCATATTAAACTATTTTATAATTTGAGAACAGATGTCAGGCTCTATCTTTATGTTTCAGCTGATAGAGGTGTCATAAAACATATGCCCTTTTGATATCGAATACTTTCACTCAGCATATGATTCTCTAGGTCTATCTATTTCATACTAATCTTTGTGGTTTCTCTAGTGTTTTAAGATATGTATAGCATACAAATAAATGGAATGTACTAGTAGATTTTGATGAGAATAATATTTGAGAGTGATATTTGTTATGTGATCATTTTACACAGAACATAGTCCTGTTTATATTATTTCATATACCACAGTTATTTACATATAAATTATTTAAGTCAGTATGTATACTCAGTTGTTTAGCTTATGTCACTCAACTAAATTCGTTTATGTGGGAATAGATTTATAAGTTTTTAGCTAGCCAGGATGAACTGATTTTAATGCACAGCATCTTAGAGCATGATAATACATATACCACAATTTAATTATTTAGTGATCTGTATAGGGACATTTAGATTGTTTCTAGTCTCTAGATTTTTTGGTTTTTTAATAATTAAAGCTATTATTCATGCTGAAAATCAAAAGAGATGAGGAAAAAAGGCATTCACATTCTTATCAACACAAATCACCAAAGTAGACATGGTCATTCTGTAAACTTTTCTTGAGCACAATTGTAAACTAAGTAACATTTAAAAGAGCAAAAAACATTGTACATTGAGAGAATTGCTTTTAGGAAGGAAAAAGATCAAGTTTTACCTGTGCCAGAGAAAACCTCTTGGATGACATTTAATCTGTATAAAGGTTGGTCTGACGCATTTGATAAATTGTTAAAATGTTCTTGTGTTAAAGTGAATAGGATCTTCCAGGAACACAGACTTAAGACAATATTTGTTTTATTGCAGAACATTCACTTAAGATGCAGTTAATAAAAAACCCAGATTTCCTTCTATTCCCTTAATGTTTGCTACCGTAGAAGGAGGGTAGTCATTGCACAAATGCACTCCTACATACCCCTATAAGACTCAGTATAAATTCATAAAACGCTATCTAATAGAGCAAGTCTGAAATCATATCCAAAGATCATTTCTTTGCTTTTGTAAGGCATCAAGCCTATGATCTGAAGAGGAGGAACATAAAAATTAGTAGGTGAAGGCACCTGTGAAAACCTTCTGCAGCAAAGGGATGAGCAACTTAGAAGAAAAGATGTTCTGTCCCGTGGGAAAGGGCAGGATTAGCTTCTAGACCAATAGAAATTTTGCAGGAGGAAAGGAAAATTTAGAAAGTCACAGGGCTGAGCCCCAGTGGCATAGTGGTTGAGTGCGGGACTGTGGCCCACTGGCTTGGCAGTTCAAATCCATCAGCAGCAAGGCTAGGTAGCTCCCACAACCACCAGAGGGCAGTGATGCCAAAAAAAAGAAGAAAGCCACATCTCACAGTCAGGTTCAGAAGGCCTTCCTTGGAATGAGGTTCACTCAACACATCAGAGAAAAATGCCTGTGGCCCCACCGCAACACAACAATGGCCCACATCCAGTAAAAACGACACGCAGGTGCATCTAGGAAGTTAAAATCGCGATTCTCTTTAGGGAGAGAGCAAATGAAGACAA
>PVJH01049285.1:0-10404 GCA_004026705.1 Nesogale talazaci
CTTAAAACTTCTAATTTTTTAAGAGCCTTGGTTTAAATGACTATTTTACTATCTTCTCCTCTTATTTTTCTCTAGGCCTTGTTTATTCCAGAGCCCTTAAACCTAAGAATTGTGATTGTATTGCTATGAAATAACATATTAGAAAGAAAAAACAAAACAGCAAAGGCTAGATAAAAGTCTAAAGCAAAATACAATTTCTGTTTTTAAGTTCTAAAATAGTTAAAGAATGACAATTTGAACAAATGTGTTGATGGTTAGTTCTTTATCTTTTATTACTTTTTGGCAAATGTCAGATAATGTGAACAAAACTATATTATAAAAAGCAAATATACATCTTTTTGCTTTTTATAAGTTGTAAACATTAATGTGGATAAAATTCTTGGCTAATCACATACTGCAGGACTCACACATATACTTTTCTGAGGACAAAAGAAAGCTTAAGAAACTTCCATTAGACCATCATCACATAGCAAACCAAACGAATATATGCTGCTTCTACATTAATGTCTGCCATTCTTAGAGACTTCAAGTTTACACTAGACTTAATATGTTGTCTACCTGGAGTTTTATGAAAAACCAGACGCCAACATACAAGAAATAATGCAAATAACCATACTGGTTATTTCAGTTAAAAAATAATTCTAAAAAAATTCATAACCAGGACAATTCTCCTCAGTTCATTAAAAAAAAAAAAAAAAAAAGTGCCATTAAGTTATTTTAGAATACTTCAGATGACCAAGGAATTCATAGAACCTAGTTTTCAGAATAGAACTTCCTGATTCTTATATGACAGGGCTCCTAAAACTTACGTATTTTTTTAAAAATCCCATTTTTTCCATGAACTTTTTGAAGTTCCACTATATTTTCGTTTTAAAGTAACAGATGACTTGGAAATAAAACTGGTATTTAGTATCTTCTTTCTTTTATAAATTTCTAATCCCTCGAGCATTCAAATCAAGGACTACAACACAGACCGCGTTCAGAATAAAGGTAGCTTGGCAGGCAGAATGCTTTTCAAACTTGTGAACTGGGAGGCCTGAAGGCAAGTCTTCCCTAATCTCGCTCCCCAGTCTGCCAGGCTCCCACAGCTGTCACCTGCAGGTCACGTGAGCCTGACATCCTGATTCAAACACACACACACACCATGTCCAGCTATAAAAAGTTGTCACACTCATGGGAGCAAAACTAAAATAATATAAACTTGGAGATACATCTTACCAGTGATATTTCAAGCCCATGGGGGCTCGCTTGCACAGACAACACTCTCCTAGAGAGCAAGTGGTCAAGGCCACCTTGTGTGTGCGGGCACTGGCTGCGTGGAGAGAATACTGCAGGGAGCAGCAGCCTGAGCCTGTAGCGAGAGAAAACCATCCACCCCGATTGAGGACCACTCACTGATGGAATCATAGAACTACTGATTCCCAGATAGTGGCTTTCAACATACGGCCAACATAGAAACCCTCAAATATCTGAGTTAAAGGGAAAGTCATCAATACATCTAACAAGCGTGTTCTTCTAGCCCTGTAGAATCAGGCTAAAAGAAGGGAGTTTGTAAGGTAAAACGGAAAGGAACAATATGAAGTAAACATGACTGGCCTGGGACCCTTTTACCACTGCCACTCCCTCAACTTTTACAAGGGAGAGAAGGAGGGAGGCCACACACTGTTCCATCGTGGAAAGGGCTACCAGAAGAGCAAATCAGCTAGGAAGAGATAGGAAAACATGCAGATAAAATTAAAATGTGTATCTATGGAGTTAATAAAAAGATTGTGGTAAGAATTCCAGCCTGAAGTTTAAGAAAGAACAGGGAATAAATACTGTATCTACTAGGGTTTAAGCTGAGATTGTCAGCACATTTTTAAAGTAATTTTTGTGGTAAAATTAGGTGTCTCAGCTGATACTCAGGTCGGCTTATATTCAAGTATATACAACAATAAAATTGAATAATCTGTTGAGTGTTCTTTTAAAGTCACACTCTAATAAAAGCGAATCACTAACTTTGTAGAGGTGTAATCTCAAGAATAGCTACTTGCCTTTGAATTTGTATCATTTCTTCAAACTCAACACCTGATTACCAATTGAATAAATCTACAGAAATTTTAATTGTTAAAAATAGATTCTGAAGCTGCTTACCTTTGATGGGGATAAATTAAAAAGTTCCCTGGCATTGGTTTCATACATACCCCGGTTACTACAGTCAACCTGATTCATCATCATTAAGTTTGTTATCTCTATCGTCACATTTTTGACACTGACAAAGAGAGGAAGTCTATTCATTTCTTCAAGAAAAATATCACTGAAATGGTTCTCTAAATGGCTTGTGGTGATTTGGGGAGAGAAAAATGTAAATGCATTTCAACACAGAGGAGAATGCCCAGTCTTTTTCTCAATGGGAATGGGATGGTGTCTTCTTGGTCTATAAATAATGTCTTCTACAAAGGATCTTACAGTTGAAAAAATACCACGAAGAGAAAATGGTACACTCTGACACACTGCTGAAAAATTTGTTAGTACCTTTCCCATAAAACTCATTTGAGGTTGCTGTATTTTTCAGTGACATGTAGATCAAACCATCACTTGGGATGAATACTCAGATAAGCACATTGTACTAAAGCAAAATTGTGCAACATTTCGTAAACTAGCTGCAATTCTCAGTAGCTGTGTTCATCAACCGTGTAACAGAATTGTAATGTTCTCCTAAGCCATATGCATGTCTCATATATCTGAAATAAAAAAGAGAAATGAACAATTTGGGAGAAAGTAATTCATTATATGTAAATGTTTATATAGTATATAAACAGAAACATTTAATACACATATAAAACCAAACATTCTCAATAAATCACTTCCCAGGAATATCAATCAACAGACCACATCATCACACTGATCAAAACACCATTTGAAAAGTACCCGCAGTCACCAGTAACTGATTCAGTAACCCTGTCTACCCAGTTTAAATCAGGGCAAACACATCACCATAGGGGAAAAGACAAAGACTAAGATGGTAAATGCCCAAAAAACTTACATTGTTCCTAAATCCAGGTCATTGACAAATACCTCCTTAGATTTAACTGTTAAATACTAAGTCAGTTAGCAAACCCTCCCCATTGTGAGGAGTTTCAAGAAGTTGATGAGAAAAAGGAATTCAGATAATGATGTTTCAAGACAGAAGTCCTGATCATACATTTGTTCACAATATGAAGAAAAAGAATTTCCAAAGTGAATAAAGAATCAGGCAACACATATTTCAACTTTCACATGTGTTGAAATTTTTAGCCTCTTGATTGCAAAATCAGGACAATATGCACACATGTCCTCAAACCTTGTAATTTGGGGGAATGAATGCATTCTCTAATCTTAGAAAACAAATCATTAGACATTCAAACAATTACCTAAATTGCATAATTGTATGTTGTTTTTTTTTAAGTTGCATCATTACCTTTAATGTAAGCATAATTAGGTCAGCTGAAGAGTTTTTTGGATCAATCAACATAGTCTCTTTCTCTTCCTTTTTGCACTAATTATAAAAAAGGAAACAGTAAATATGTCAAGGTACTTACACAAGCATTAATGGCTTTTTTGGATATTCTTCACCAACTATAATTGGCGGGGAATCTGCCTGTATTACTTCTATTGGTGTTTGTAAAATGTGAGACAGCGCTCTTAGCTTCAGGGAAAAGAAAACTTGCATTAGTAAGCCAAATAGAAGTGTACATCTTATATAATCATAAGCTACTGAAGTAAGCGTGCATAAAATAGCCAGTGGGAGGAGGAATTGCAGGAATTGTCTGTTCATCACTGGACAACCAGAACCAAACACGTTACAAGCACAACCACACCTACCGCCATGAAGTAGCTTCCAACTCATGAAGACTCCCCAGGCAGAAGAGAATCCAGCCTGTGAATGTCCAAGGCTGTCCATCTAACTGGAACAGAAGCCTCGTCTCTCTCACAGAGTGGCCAGTGGCTTCACAATGCTGACCTCATGGTTAGCAGCCCACGCCTCTGCCAGAGCCTGGTGCGCACTCACTGTCACGGCCATCAAGTGGATGGCGACTCATAGCACGTGGGAAGTATTGTTCAATAAACAAGATGCTTATTAGCTCAAACGTAGAGTCTTTTTGAAGCCCTGACTACACTACAGCTTTTAAGAACTATCAATGCCATTAGTAATGAAATGCAATGTGATGGGTAGACTGGGCTTGAAATTTTTCACAATATGTAAGTTTTTACAAACACCATTAAGGAAACAGCACACCAAATAAACTACAATTTGGAAGTAAAGCAGTGTATACCATGAGATTTTTTTTAGTGTTTTTTTAAGCATTTTTCGGATAATCTTTAAAATAATCAAAGTTGAGAATCACTGCTATGAAAATCCCTACATATTAGTATAATAGTTACATACATGAGCTGTATTGTACTTTCAAGCATTTCCATTTGATTAACAATTTCAAAAATATTTTATATAATATCAAATTGGGGCTTAAAAATGGTTAACAAGAAATATTGCTAATAATATGGGTCAAATTTATTATAAACAAGGACTCTAAGCACTTCATGAATTCAATCTTCACAATGGTATGATCTATAATGGGCAATTGAGCTATGTGAACCTAGTTGCTCGGCTCAGTGGATAACTCACCAGGGTCCCCAGACCACAATAAGCAGCAGGGAAGAGACATCTGCATATAAGTAATCCTGCATAGATCAATCCTGCCAATTGTCCAAGAGTCAACTACGCTGTTGTTGTGGTCACTTCAAATACCTAGAATCTGGAGTAGAGGAGCTCTGACAGGGCTTACCTAAAGTCAAACCCTATTACATAAAATGACTCACATCTGAGTTGAGAAAATCTGACTCTGGAACCCAAGTTCACAACCCAATGAATCATTCAGGATCTTCAATCACAGTGCTCGTGAAGTCTATTTATTTGCCCCATTGTAAAACCATTTTGTGGAACGCAGGGTTTCCCAAAGTGAGTGCCAGTGCCCCCTGTAGGGAGAAGGGCAGGAAAAACTCAGGGGTCTACAAAAGCAGTTAGCTACACTTTATATTGGATATGGGCTATAGTTTAGTAATTGCCAACGGGGCACTGGGTTTGGGCTTTTTTTCCTCTTGAAAAGTGGGGAGTAGGTCAAAATACATTTGGGGACCTATGGTCTAGAGACCATGGTTCCTTTTACGAAACCTTAAAGGAAATTACATCAGCAATATATAAAGAATTCTCTATCACTTGAGAGCAAGTTAAAGTCCAGACTGGACTGGATCGGAACATAAAATGTTTCTTTGGAAAAGATATAACATAGCAGAAAATGGAAATCTAGGCTCATGGAAAGAAGGGCAGTGTGTGAGCTGCACGGCAACCCAATGGCTGGCTCAGTGGATTTTACCCAAGAGGGGGTCAAGCAGGGATGCTCCACATGAGGACAGCTGCCTGACCTTCTCTGAATGTGCTGCCCACCAGCTCTGAGCGGCCTTTGTTTGCACTGGACACGACTGACACTGAAAGCCCTGCTTTTAAAAAGCAGCACTTTTTAAAAGCTAGCATGAAAATGTCTAATGAGCTATGCTAATATTAATATCCAAGTCTTCAGATACTATCTAAAGACCTCTTCGATAAATGCACATGAAACTAAAATTCTTACAGGTGAGCAATTTATGAGTAAAGGCATTTCAAAAGATGCTTTAAAAAGTTTTCTTTTCCAAAGTAACTTTTAAAAGTCATTTAAGTAAAAACCTATGTTAAATCATGATCCTTACAAGAAAGTTCCAGCATCTTTCAGAGTTTGGAAGAACACAAAAGTAATGGGCATAGTTCCCCCTGGTGGTTCAGAAGAGTAAAGGTATAGTGTTTCTAAGAAAATATTTCTATGGAAGCTTTCATGTTAGTTTCAAAATATATAGATGAAATGAAATAGACCCCCAACTACTCAAGGTAATCACACATCATTATAATTATGACAGAATCATCTATGAGGCACTCTATCTTATAAACTTCTCTAAATGCAATCCACGACTAGGATTTCTTGTTTACAAACACCCTACAGAGTACACAAAGTTGTTTTATTGTTCCCATTCAGTCATTCAGAGATTGAACGACTTCCCCAAGCTCATCACACTGAAATGTGAAAACAAAAGCCAAGGTACGGACTTGGAACTTGCCCTGTCTTCCTTTCCTTCTTACCCTCCCCCTCGTTCTATATATATGGCTCTCTTATCACCACTTGGACAACACAAATATTGTGGCAATTTTGCTTTGATAAGACAAAGGTAACAGAATAAGGTAAATAACAAAGCGAAATCCCTACAAGTGATTGAACAATGTCTTGCACTTGAATTTTAGTACATGAAAGGCTCTTTTCAAGTAAACTAAATCACTACAAGCTAAACATTCAAACACATTTTAATAGATGTGTGTGGTAGGATTTCACCAGTAGCTTCACACTAAAATATTGTTTTCTATTTCTCAGGTAATGGAGAAGGTACTTTTCCAACAGTGATATTCATCAGCTGAGCCATAGGGCAGAGTCTGCTGTGCTTGAGTAAAACCTTCATTTTCACAGATCCAGAAAAATCACGTATATTGCCAACAGCAGCATCATAAATGGAAAGACTTATGCAGATTCAATAGCAGCTAAGCCAATAGGCAGGTCAACGAGTGCACTCTAACGGATGAAATAGTGCCAGACTTGAGGAAAGCACAAGCCTTTATTCAAAGGCCTAAGAAGGCTTTGTCAGTCACAGCAAGTATCTTTTTTTAAAAAGGAATGTACTAAGAGAAATTGGAATCATTTGGGGAAAAAAAAGTCCGAAAATAACAGATGGGATTTAGAAACAATTGAACAACCCACACCACTATGAAAAACTACAACTTACCTCAAGCTGACCTCCCCATGCAGCTGTGTTTACAACATCATCACAGTATTTTCCAAAATCTTCTGTAGAAAGATCAGAATATAACACTTAATAATTTTTGTAACTCACTCTACAATATCTCTTTTATAGCTCCTGTAATGCCTAATGAAACTTCCCAGTTTATGAACTTCTTCTCTACCAGTACCCCTGCGGAATTTAATCAATTTCCCAGATCCAAACCTAACTTACCTCAACTTTCCATCCAAAACAAAAGAATCCATTTCTGCTTCTCTTGCTCAGTCCAAGGGAGGTCCAGGGTTCTTAATGATGAAACTAGCCTACTTTCCTTTCTTTAGCCAAAGTAATCACTCCCCAAATTGCCACTCTATTTCACTGACTTCTAAACGTTTTCCAAAGAATACAAACTAAAGAAGATGGCCCCATTACAATAATGTTCCTGTGACACCCTCGAGTCGAGAAGCTGTAACAACCTAGTGGGCATGCATTAGGATGCGATCCACAAGGGTGGTAATTCAAAACCACCAGCTACTCTGTGAGGAGAAAAGACAGGACTTTCTACTCTTGAATCTGGGACACTCAGAGGGGCAGTTCTACCCTGTCCTTCAGGGTCACCCACCATGGGTTTGTTTTAATTTGATGACACACTCTAGGGTAGGTAACATGAGACTCAAGGTAAAAGTGCAAGCTACTCCAAACCAGAGATAGTACCAATGAAGGGTTCCTTCACTTGTGCTTTTGAAAAGATTCACCTTCTTTATTTCCATGAGTAATAGCTTTGACCAGGCAAATCAAAGGCCAAACTCACTGCCATCAAGTTAAATCCAACTCAGTGACCCTAAAGGACACAACAGAATGCCGTGTGTGTGTGTGTGTGTGTGTGTGTGTGTGTGTGTGTGTGTTAGCAAAACTGGAACTCTTTATTTGAGTAGAACGCTTCATCTTTCCCTCACGGAGCAGTAGGGTTTTCAGAGTACTGAATATATAGAAGCTGCTATGCAGCCAAGGCTCCTCCTGATTCAGCCCTGAAAGAAGAAGCTAAAGACTTCACTGCAGTTCATCATGAGTATATATGCACATATGGTGTGTACAGAATTTTGCACATGCCACAATATCATTTAACCCTTTGTGCCATCCAGGAACTCCTATGTGTAGGGAAGGAAGAGAAATGGCAGGCTTTTAGGAGAAAATATGCCCCATGAGTGTGTGAACTGCAGTGGTCTCAATCACCAATATATCATATCCCCAGTGTTCAGAACAAACACTGGATTAACAGCAACACGAGGTGTTTTTAATTTTTCCTGACTCAGCGTGCTGAGTTGTCACTTCCAATCAACTACTTTATAACTAGCAGAGCCCTGTTACCATGCTACTTCTACACATCTATGATAGACACATGCTTTCACAGCTGTAACAAATTCTATTAAAACAGCAATGACACATAAAACGACAACAAAAAAAAAAACCTGTCCACATGTTCTATAGATTTGTGTGAGGCAAGATAAGGCTCTAGAATTAGACATTCACAATGGAACCTGAGATCGATAAAACTCATAGTTCAGTTATGACCAAAGGAGACCTACCTCAATGACAGTCCTTTCTGATCCATTTCATATTGTGATTACTCTATCTTCCATGGAGTACGGATTCCGATAATGGCACATTAACCCTGACCTTCATCTTCACTTAGCAACTCTGACCTTCCCCTTAACTTACCCTGTTCCAGAAACATCCTTTCAATGGAAACTCTTGCACTTACCATCTTCTCTCCAGTATGAACTTTATTTCATCCCTTGGGAAAATGAGTAATCCCAGAGCACACAATTGTGCTCATGTAGAACCTGAAAAGAGGCCTGAAAGAGGCAGATGATGGAAGAGAACAGTGGGCTTCTAGAACTGTTCATATCAAGGGTGAACCTCTTCATTCTCCCTATCTAACACTATGAGAAACAAAGACTGATGTTGCCAAGGATCTATTTTACTTGGATTCACAACCAATGTTCATGAAAGCATGAAGCTGACACACTGTGCTGGGCAAATCTGTGGCACAAGGTCTCTCTTGAGTGCTAAAGAGAGAGCAAAGGTGGCACTCTGAGGACTGAAGTGCACATAATCTAAACCAGGGTACTTTCAATCACCTTGCCTGCATGCAGGGACTGGGCTGTGTACACAGAATAACATAAGACTTGAAGCGTGTAAATTAAGGTGCTGGCAAGCAATAGGTTGGGCTTGCCAGAAGAGAAAACAAGCATCTGTCTTGGAAGAGGTATAGGCAGAACGCCCCTTAGAAGAAAGGGCAGCAAGACAACTTCAAGCATGCTTTCGACGTGCTATCAAGGGGTACTAGGCCCTGGAAAAGGATGCCATAGTTGGTAGAGAATAAGCAGAAAGGGGAAAGACCCCTGAAGACAGGAACTCACACAGTGGTTGCAACAATGGACTTAAACATAACGATTTTGAGGATAGCTAGGAGTGATACATCTTTCTGTTGTACACAGGATCACTACAAATTACAATAAATTCGACAGCACTTTATTTTTGTTTTTGTTTTGAGGGCATCACTGCTCTCTGGTGGTGGGAGTAGGAGGCCCAGCCTTGCTGCTGGATTTGAACCTCCAACCCAGTGGGTCGCAGTCCCGCGCACAACCACTACGCCACCAGGGCTCAGCCCTCAATGGCACTTTATAACAACATCCCAGCCTGGCTGAAAATGAGGAAGCCTTGAAGCTAAGAAAACAAAAATCCTCATAACTGGACCTGTAAGTGAGAAAAGACTGATGTCAAGGATTTCATTTTAAAACACACAAGGAAAAGCAGTCAAGAACTGATAATATATTGCTTTGGGAAAATCTGCTGTAAAAACGTCATGATGTTACTTTGGGGACTAGGGTATGCCAGAACCTAGCCAAGGTAATTTTAATTGGTTTACACACATGTGAAAATCAGATAATGAGGAAGAGAGAAGAACTGGTGTCTTGGAATTATGGTACTGGTGAAGAATACAGACTGTCAGTAGAATAAATAAATCTGTCTTGAAGTACAGCCAAAATGCTCCTTAGACATAAGGAAAGCAAAAAAAAAAAAAAAAGTGAGGCTAGCATGACTCTCTCACGTTTTTTGGACTTTCTCGCATGAAGACTTAATCCTGGGTTGAGCCCCAGTGGCATAAATGGTTGAGTGCAGGACTACAGCTCACGGGCTTGGCGGTTGAAATCCAGCAGTGGCTCTCAGGAACAGCAGTGTGTAGCTGTCACAACCAACAGAGGGCAGTGGTTGCCCACCCCCCCAACACCCCAAAAAAAGACTTAATCCTACTTAAGAACGGTATAAAAGGCCTTGGTGGGAATGGACTGCTCTCACAGCTAGCTACCGCAATGGGTTCAGACACTGAGGAGGGCAAAGGGCAAGGCAGTGTTTCCTTATTACATTGTAAGGGTCCCTATGAGTCAGAAGTGACACAAGGGGGATCACCATGAGTTGAAGTCAGCATGTTGTTTCACTACCATGAGCGCAGACCCGATGTGACTA
>PVJH01049286.1:0-10397 GCA_004026705.1 Nesogale talazaci
CCAACAGAAGGCAGGAGGGCAGGTGGCCAGACCTCGGAGCTGTGGCTCCTGGGACATTGGGGGAGTGGGGAGGAAGGTCAGCGGGTGGGGCTGCAGGGCACCAGGGGCGGCGGGGGCCGGGAGCTGGCTCTAGCTGCCTGGTGAGCGGCGTGGGTTTCACTCTCTGTGACCAGAGCGTGGGAGTGTTTATCAGACCCTCTGTTGGTTCATTGGCTGCTGTGGTCCGTGAGTTTGGCACCTGCACCTCTGCGTGGGGCTGAAGTTTGCTCTGGAGCCTGGGAGGACTGTGGGGAGGGGAGTTGGTGTGGGTGCTTGCTGGGAAACCTGAACTCTTGGCTTTCTGTTTAAAGAGAAATGTGTGTGTGTGTGTGTGTGTGTGTGTGTGTTTTTCGTGTTCCCATGTGTACGCTGATGCGATGAGAATCACTAGCCGCCATGGGTTCCCAGGAGGTGGAAGTCAGACACCCTCCACCCTTCCCTAGCCATCCAGACACTCCTCCGCTGGGTTCAATAACCCGCCACACCGAGGGACAGACAAGACTCACGACTGGGCCTGGGCCTTCTGCTCCCGCCACTAGTGACCCTTACAGAACAGCCCTCTTCCCCCCCACCCCCCGCCCCCATAGTTTCTCCATCACTCAGCCTTGACCCCATGGCCTCGAGTTCGGTTTATTAGGGAAGTTATCCGATTACCATTCAGGACGAGACACCCTGTCCAGGCAGCGTCAGCCGCGCCCCCTGTCCCCGGGGCTCGCCTCTCTCTGACCCTCAGCCACTTGGCCCCTTGCCCTGTGCCTTGCTTGGGCCAGGGCCCCCTTGGTGCTGCTGCTGACTGTGCAGAGGGCACCCCACTCCTCCACAAGCCTCTGCGTGAAAGAACGCAGTTCTACCTCTGTGCATGCACAAACTGTGGTTCTTCCATTGAGTGCCTAGAGGGAGAGGCCCAAGGCAGCCTGGGCTGGTCCTGGGGGCAGGAGCCCGCCGATCTGCTCAGCCTGTGCCCTGGGTTCTGCCCCTAAATCGAAGGGCCCAGCGGTACCCTGCGCTCATGGCTCCTCTTCCTGGTGGTCGTGAGAACGCCCGCTTTCTGCTGCTGCAGCCGCTCCCTTGCTGTCGGAAGGATGGCCAGACGGACCCATTTCCACATTAGAGCTTCCCTGTTGGCATGCCCTACCCAAACACCAGGAGCCCTGGTAGTGTCGTGGGTCACGTGCCGGGCTGCGGAACTGTAGATTCAGTGGTTCAAAACCACCAACTGTGCCTCGGGAGACAGGCGAGGCTTTCTGCGCAGTAAAGATCGCGTCATTGAAACCCGCCGGGCAGTTCTGCTCTGTCCCAGAGTCGGAATCGACTCCATGGCAGTGAGTTTGCTTTGTGGGTTTGGCCTGGTCATTGGGTGGAAGTGACAAGGGCTAGAAGAGCCATACCCAGAAGTGTGGTGCATGTAGGTGTGTGGGTAGGTACTTGTGTATGCATGTGTTCATTTGTCTCTGTGTGCTTGTATGTGCATACGTGTGCTGGGCGTGTGTTCATACGCATGTGCCCACATGTGCCCCTGTGTTTCTTAAGCGAATGCGTGGCCATAAGTAATTGTGTGTGCACACATCTGCTGTAAATATTTCCAGACGTGTGGGTATGCATTTGTGGATGCTCCTGTGCCAGCATGCATGTGTGTCCATGTGGCTGTCTGCCTGTACGTGTCTGTGTAATGTGTGTGGCGTGTCCGTGCGTGTCTGCGTGCATACGATCCTCACAAGAGCAGAGCCATCCTAGTGGAGGCGTCCCCTGTGTCCTTCCAGTGTCAGTCAGTGGTGGCTGACTGGTTTAGCGTAGATGTGAGCAGGTGGCAGCAGTCAACCCCCTGGGGGACTGTTACGTAAAGGTCAGGCTGTCCTGACGGGACAAACCACGGCCCCAGTGGCTGGCAGACTGCAGGAGCTCTGATATGAACCACGCCCCATGGGACTGACAAGCTGGGGGCAGGCTGGGCGTCACCCGGCCCCTGTGAGGACATCTTTCTCTCTGGAACCCTCCCAGAGCGCCCTTTGGGGCGGGGACGTCTCGGTCCTACATCGGGGTCTGGACACAATCCCTTTTGTATCGCCCCTGGGTCGGAAGCCTGGGCTTTCGGGGAGTGGGAGACCAGGCCAGGTGTGGGCTGGTAGATGAGGCAGCGGCGTCCCTTGGTCCTCTCCCTTCTGTCTCCCGCTGCGCTGTTGCCAGGTGGGGGCTGTCAGTCTGTTGGAAGTGGGTGTGTGGAATGCCGAACCTCTGTCAGGGTGGCCAGTCTGACCTGTGTGGGGTCAGCACTCTCTGTGGGTATTGCTGTTTGGGGTTGGCACTCAGTACTAAGTCCTGTGTCTTAGATAGAGTTGTCGCACAGTACGTGTGTGTCATGTTTGTATGCGGCGGTCGGCGTCCCTACTGAGTCGCATGGTACAGGATTGGCCCTCAGTGCGTGTATGCTGCCCTTCTTTGGGATCAGTTTCTTGATTAAAGGTGATGTCTGTCCTGGACCTTGTATGATGTCATGTTAAGTACCTGTCTCCTTTACCACCTTCCGATCTTACCAGGAAGGAAGAAGGGGAGAACTCGTCCATGCGGTCCCGCTGGCACAGGCCTAAACCTGTGCTGTGTGACACCAGTGACACTCAGCAGGGGGTCCCCACCATAAGCCCGGGCATGGCACTACCTGGGAGCTTGTGAGAGAGGCAGATTCCGGGGCTCGCACCAGGCCCATCGCACCTGTGCTGTGCACGCAGGTCGGCCTGCATGGCCAAGTATGAGAAGCACAAGCTCACGTTAGCTTTCCCACCAAAACAGCCCCCTGCGTCCCCTACTCCTTCTCAGTAGAGAGTAATGTGACGTGGTGAGGTCAGACCGACACACCCCCGTGCCCGAGATCCAGGGGTGCGATCGCAGAGAAGCCTCCTTCCGGAGCTGGTCAGACCCTCGCCGTCTCCATTCGCTTAGTGCCCTTGCCATGGACATCACTCAGGCTGGGGACTCAGCCGAGTGTACAAGAGACGTGGCTCCGTTGAGCGGTGATGCTGGAGCAGAGAGCACCCCCAATTCGGTGACATAAAACGCTCACTCCCTGGTTGTGGTTTCTGGGCACTGGGTGGGTGTTCTCACCTGGACAGGTCTTGGTGCGGGGTGGGGGGTGGCGGTCAGAAGGTGGCCTGGATAGGAGTCATTACACGACTCCTCCCCGCCCCCCATGTGCCTACCAGTTCATGTTAAATGCTGGCAGGAGCCCCGGTGGGGAGTAGTTTGTGCTGCAGCACCTCCATGGGGGTCTCTCCACCTGCCCTGGGCTCCCCCGGCCAGGACCATGCCAGAGGATCATGTGTGGTGGGCATCTTTGGAGAACGCAGTCTACCCGCGAGCTCTCTGGAACCCGACGATCTAGCTGGGGAGACGTGCATTCAGCAGGTCGGCCCATGTAGCCACCCGGCCGCTGTGAGGACAGGAGAAAGGTCACTCGAGGAGCCCCCAGATCTGTGACTTTGGACAGGCCGAGCCTTTTTTCTGGACCTAAGGACCCTCTTGAAAATGGAGCTCCCCCGTGGCCCCCCACACCTCTGCAGCCCATGGGTTTTCAGAGGGGGATCCTGCCAGAACCCTCTGCAGTGAGCCCTCTGGAGGAGGGCAGGGCGAGCAGAGCGAGCGTGAGCCTGCAGGCAGTCGGGGCGGTCACATGTCGCCTGCCCTGAGGGAGTAAGGTCAGCTAGGGGGTTGCCTGCAAGCCTGGAGTTCCTCCAGCGGCCCAGTGCTGAGTCACTGGGACAGGCATCCTCCCCATGGGCCCTGCTCCTAGCCCGTGACTCAGACCTCTATTCTGGGCTGTGGGTGGGGCTGTCCCCCTCCCGGTCTGGGGCTGACTGGGTTCAGGGAGAGGCGTGGGGGTTCCACAGCTTGGCTTGCCCGGACCTCCAGTTCTGGTGATCTGATCTTCCTGGCAGATCTTCCTGAGCTGACTGCCCAGGGTGAGGGTAGGGGGTTTCCATATACAGATTCACAGTGGTGGGGGTGGGGGGGAAGAGGTGGGTGTCCAGGGTAAGCCCAATGCAGTTGCTTAGCTTCTCGATGCTTATAGCTTGGTCTGCAGCCTGGTGGTCATGGCCCCTTTGACTAGGTCGAACGACCCTTTCACAGGGGTCGCCCAATTTTAAACAGTGGTAAAATGACAGCGGTGAAGTAGCAACAAAGATAACTTGATGACTGGGGTGGGGGGGGTCCCCCACATGAGGAGTGCTAAGAACCACACCTCTGGAGCGTGTTGGGAGATGGCGTGTTGGACCACCTAAATCCGTTGCATTTCCTGAGACACCGGGCTCGTTCTTGCTTGAGAAGCCTTCAGAGAAGCCACTCAGTGAATTTGGAGTAATAACTACATGTCTGTCCGGGTAAGCTAGAGAAACAGATTCATAGACACGCATCTGTATATAAGAGAGCATTTTATCCAAGGGGTAATCGTACATTAAGAAAACATCCCAAGGTCATCAGTCTGTTATTAATCCAATGGTCTGATAAAGTCTATAAAGTTCTCTCCAGACTCGTGAACCACATGCAATGATGCTAAAGGCAGAATCATCACAAGCCAGTGGGTAGAAAGTCTTTGGATCCAGTGGTGGTGTAAACATCTCCGCGCTGGCTGGAGTCTCCACGTGGCTTCTCTAGGTGCAGATTTCTGGCCGCATCGGGGTAGGTCCATGTGGCTTCTCCTCAGGGATGTCTCCCAGGGAGCCAGCCTTGTCAGTCGAGCGTCCCCGAAGGAGTGAGCTGAGGGAGACAGTGTCTCCTGCTGCCAAGAAGGTAGTACCAGATTTCCCAGAATTCTCAGGAGAAGACCATGCCCACACAGAGGTCTCATTGGCTGTCCCTAGATTGACAGGCTAGACTCCATCTCTACACTCTTCATCCCCAAACTGACACCAGGTTAGGTGGCTGCCACAAAGCACGGTCAACATTTTTCAGTGCACATCCCCACACTTACAGGACTGCTGACAGTACTGACCCAAGACCTTCCCGTTGCCATTTGATGAGTCCTTGACAACTGGATATCGTCTGTGTGGTGTCACGTACCAGGCCCCAGAAGGTGTGCCCTTTACACTGAACCCCCCGCCCCAGGAGCAGGCACTGTTTTTCTTTATTTTGGTTTCAATCGTTTTTTGGGGGCCTCATACAACTCACCACCATCCATCCATCCATTCATCCATGCTGTGCAAAGCACATCTGTTGCCGTCATCATTCTTAGAACATTTGCTTTGTGCTTAAGCGCTTGGTATATCAGCAACTCATTTTCCTCCTCCCTTCTCACTTCCCCCTCCCTCATGAACCCTTGATAATTTATAAATTACTATTATTTTATCATATCATACACGATCTGATGTCTCCCTACACCCATTTCCCTGTTGTCTGTACACCAGGGAGAGAGTTATATGTAGATCTTTGTAACAGGTTCCCCTTTTCCACCCCACCTTCCCTCCACCCTCCTGGTATCACCACTCTCACCACGTGTCCAAACCCCCGTTATAGATGAAGACACCCAGGTCCTAAAGGGATCATCTGGCCTGGATTCCCCATGTTTCTGGTTCCTATCTGTACCAGGGTACATGCTTTGGTCCAGCTGGATTTATAAGGTAGAATTGGGATCATGATAGCGGGGCGGGGGGCATTTAAGAACTAGAGGAAAGTTGCACATTTCATTGTTGCTACACTGCACCCTGACTGGTCTCCTGGCAGACACTGCTTTTCAAAGCATCTAAAGCCCCCCTTCCCCTTGCTGTGTCCGGCCATGCAGCTGTGTGTCGGGCCACTGTCCCCTGAGGACCGGTGTTTGAGAGGCAGCAGGCCCACAGACCCACCGTGTGTGTGTGTGTGTGTGTGTGTGTGTGTGTGTGTGTGTGTGTGTGTGTGTTGGGGGGGGGGGCGCCACAGCCCCAGGAGCCCCCAGGGTCCTGGATTGTTCATCTTCATTTCTCTCATTTTCACCAGAGCTCTTTGCAGCAGTGGAAGCAGTCGCCCACTTCATAGATTGAGGGTGGGGGACGTCCAGTCCGAAGGCCGTATAAGGCTCGAGCAATTAGGGACGCCAGCTAACATCGCATGCCTCACCCACGGGAAGCCATGCCAGCCAGCACGTTACAAACCACACTCACAGGGGGGAAGCGGGGAGGGGGAGACCTGAGGAGCCGACAGCAAGGGCTTCAGTGGAAAGTAAATGTTTGGAGAGCGCGGAGGACAGCAGATGTACAAACACGCTGGGCTACAGTGGACGTCTGTGTGGGATTGCGATAAGAGTTGTATGAGCCCCCAATAAAATGATAAACAATTAAAAAAACCTCACTGCCATCGGTCGTTTCCGACGCGTGGCCACCCTGTCGGGCTGGGTAGGACTGCCCTGTGAGTCTCCGCGGCGGCAGCTTCTGAAGGGAGCAGAGAGCCTGGTGCCCCTCCCATGGAGGTGCTGGTGGTGCGAGCCACTGGCCTGGGTCGGCAGCTCCCCCAGCGTGTAGCCACACCAGAGCTGACCGGCCACCGCCTTCCCGACCAGAGTCCCTGCCCTGAGTCCCTGCCGACTCACATGACCCCTGAGAGGGTCCCTGTTGGCGTGAGGAAAAAGCCCAGTGTTTCTCCCGAGGCGCTGCTGCTGCTTTCTGACCGCCCACCACGCCGGTCGCAGCCCGCTGCACCACCAGGGCTTCGCAGCCGTCCCATTCGGGGTGAGTTCATGAAACATTTCGCCCGGGTGGCCCGTGAGTGACGTCATAGGCGTCCACATGGCAGAAGCAAAGGTGCCGCACCCCGGTTCTAGAGGAAGACACCCAGGGCCACAGAGAGGGAAGGGTCTTGCCTCATGTCTCCACGCTGGCATCTGAAACTCTCCCACTGGATTCTCACACTCCCAGCTTCCTCCTTCTCCAGCCCTCTGCCAGGGGTGAGGTCCACGGAGGGAGCCCCACCCTCAGCGTTTCTCATCCAGCAGGTCTGGGTGGGGCCCGAGGTTTGGCAGTTCTAACAGGGTCCCAGCCTTGCTGGTCATACAGAGGCTCCCTTTGGAGAGCTGGGCACGCAGATGAGGCCAGGAGAGTAACTGGCGGAAGCTCCCAGGGAGAGTGAGAGCCGGAATGGGAACCAGAAGGATGTGTGGGGACCAGAGAACATTCCAAAGCCAGCAGGCTAAGGACCAGGTCTTCACCCTTCTGCTTTGAGATAATAAGCAGGTCTCTTTGGGGTGGGTGCTCTACCGCACCCAATTGCTCCAAACCACAGGGCTTTGGGCTAGTTTACCTGCTGCCAGTCGGAGATGCCAGGAACACAGCAGGCTCAGCATCACTCAGGCCTTTCCTCCCTCGCTCGGCCAATGTCTTTGTCAAGACTTGTCTGAATCATGCCACTTCGGAGCGAGTGGGAAACCAGAGAAGAACTCTTCTTCCCACCTCAGTGGCTGGGAAGCCCCAGTCAGCAGCCCCGTGTCTCTTGTCCTCAGTGAGCCCCACAGAATTGTTTATTTTAATTTTTCTGTTAAAAGATCACTTTACTAGGGGCTCTTACAGCTCCATTTTTTAAAAAAAATCATTTTATTGGGGGTTCGGACAACTCGTCACATCCACATATACCTCGAATGTGTGTTGCCATCATCATTCTCAATACACTTGTTTTCTGCTTGAGCCCCTGGTATCCACTCCGCGTTTTCTCCTCCCTCCCCGTTAACCCTTCCCCCACGAGCCTTCGATAGTTTATAGATTATTATTACTTCGCCGTATCTGACACTGTCCGAAGTCTCCCTTCACTCACTTTTCTGTTGTCCATCCCCCAGGAAGCAAGTGATAGGAAGATCCTTGCAATCTGTTCTCCCTTTCTACCCCTTCTTCCCTCCCCCCCACCCCCAGTATCGTGACTCTCACCACTGGGCCAGAGGGGTTCTTCTGTCCTGGATTCCCTGTGTTTCCAGGTTTTGTCTGTACCAGTGTACATCCTCTGGTCTAGCAGATTTGATGGTAGAATTGGGATCGTGGTAGTGGGTGGGGAGAGAGCATTACAGAACTAGAGGAAAGTTGCATGTTTCATCGGTGCTATCCTGCACCCTGACTGGGTTGTTCCCTCCTCGAGACCCTTCTGTAAGGGGATGTCCAGGTGCCTACAGATGGCCTTTGGCTCCCACTCTGCAACCCCCCTCATTCACAATGATATGATTCTTTGTTCTTTGATGCCCGATGGCTGATCCTCTCAGCACCTCGTGATCACCCAGACTGCTGTGCCCTTTTTCATGGGGGCTCCACAGAATTGATGTTGCGTGGAATATGTGTGGATTATCATCCACTTGCCTTTCCCCACCTTTCTCCATTCATCTTTGCTGCCGAATAACTACTTCTGTATCAGATATAGACCGTTGGGGCTATTTCCTGTGGGAGGAGAAGAAGGGGACTGAGTGCCAGCTGAAGGAATGGCAGGTGATCTTGGAAGGCAGCGTTGGGAGTGCAGGGCGGAGCGTCCCACCAGTCTCTGGTAGCGTGTGCCCTCAGGGCCATTCTGACTTCTGCAACCCTAGGAGAGGCGATTTTCCAGAGCCCATTCGCCTCCCATTCAGTAACGTACCCACGTTTTGTGTTGTGAGACTTGCTGCCCACCCCCTCGAGGTCACAGCTCTCTCCCCACCTCTTCCCTGGCTTCCTGGCACCCACCTACCCCCGCTTCCCACTCCTTCCTGTGTTCCCAAGTGTGCTTCTGCGCTCACGCCGTCCTTTCTGTTTTACAAGGTAGATTGTTCCTTGGGGGAAGCTCAGCCCAGGCCTGTGTTGTTCACTTTATAGGCCTCTTGTTTAGTGGGGAAAGCTGGAGTTCCAGGTGGGAAGGGTTCCAGGTGGCCCCAGGGCCCCAGGTTCAGGGTTCCGCGGTCTCTGTTGGTCCAGTCAGGGCAATTTGATCATTTTGAACTCTGTTTGCCAAAGACTCCCACTTTGCCCTGGACCTTCTCTTGTGATCCTGATTGGAGCGGTCGGGCATGGCCTGTGAGGCCTCTGGTTCATTGTTCCTTTGCATCTTTGCCTCTCTCCTTTGCTTCAGACGGGAAGAGACAGTCTCGTTTCTTCCATGGCTGCCTCCAACCCCCCGTCCCCCAGGGTACCGCAGCCATGAGGAAATTAGAGCATGGTCCTCATGGTCCCCATGGACTGTGATGCCGGGTCAGCTCACCTGGATGTCTGCCCCGAGACGATGCTCCCAAGTCCTCAATCAAGCACAGAATCATCTCCCATCGCCTCAAAGTGGCTAAGATGGATGCGTCACTGTGGCCTCTCTCTCCCTGCGCCACACCTGGATCTAGTTGCAGTGCATGCGATTGCGTCTATAGAAATAACTGTTGTGAAGCCTATGAATGTTCATAGGTGTCCTCTTACAGGCCATCCAGAACCTGTTCAGTCTCCATGTAGGTCTCTCCCTTTGTAGATCGTTGTTTCTTATGACTGTTACTGTGTACGTGGGTGTGTTGACCGTTGTGTCTGTGAAAATGTTGACCGTTGTTGTGTCTGTGAGTGTTGACTGTTGTGTCTGTGAGAGTGTTGACCATTGTTGTGTCTGTGAGAGTGTTGACTGTTGTGTCTGTGAGAGTATTGACCGTTGTTGTGTCTGTGAGAGTGTTGACTGTTGTGTCTGGGAGAGTGTTGACTGTTGTGTCTGGGAGAATGTTGTCCGCATAGTTGCTCAGAGTCTCGCTCTGTTGCACTTTCTCACTGTGGACATCAAGACTTCCCCTACGTCAATGCCACGTCTGCTATCCTCCCCCCTCCTTCCATCCCTGCGAACCATCAGACTGTGCCTTGACGTTTCATGGAATATGTGTCCTTTGGTCATTGAGTCCTCTCTGCATCCATCCACGCTGTGACATGTTCTGTGGCTTCCTGGGTGCTCTCACACGGGGCAGTATGCCACTGTGGGTGGGGACTAGAGTTCTTTCATCAGGACTGTTTTCTGTGGGGCGTTTCTTTTTAGGACTCATTTCATTTCTTCTGCTGTGGTGGGTCTGTCCCAGTTTGCGACCTCAGTCTGTGTTTGGTAGGTAGTGTTTTTAGAAACGTGTCCGTTTCTTGCTAGCTCTTTGATTTTGAGGGAGTACAGTTCTTCATGGGTTCTTCTTCTCATCCTGTCTACTTGGGTTGGGTCCACTGTAATTTGTGTTCCATGCATCTTCTCTTTTCTTTTGTTAATTTGGCCAGTGGGTTTGTGTGTGTGTGTTTAAATCATTTTATTGAGGGCTCTTACAATTCTCATAACAGTCCATACATCAATTGTGTCAAGCATATCTATACCTATGTTGCCATCATCATTTTCTAAACACCATCTACTTTCTGTTTGAGCCCGTGGGACTGTAGCTGTTTTATTTTAAATCATGT
>PVJH01049287.1:0-10384 GCA_004026705.1 Nesogale talazaci
GGGGGGGGGGGGGGGGGGGGGGGGGGGGGGGGCAGGGCATGGACAGCAAGATCAGTCCAGGCTCACAGCTCAGGCCGCCCTTCTTCTCTGTGGCAAGCCCAACACGGGGAGAGTGCCCGCTGTGCGTTAAGGCCTTGAAGGGATGCAGGACCTACTGTGTGTCAAAGCACATGGTAGGGAAGCACGACTAGGGGTCAAGGCTATACTAGGAGAATTCCCACTGCGTGCCAGGTCTGGGCCCAGAGAGTGCTCACTGGGTACCAGTCCTGTGCAAGGAGAACACCCACTGTGTGCCGAGACCTAGGTCAGGCTCAGGCCTGTGTGGAGAAAGTGCCACGCCCAAAGTTGGGAGAACACGGTGTGTGTGTCGAGCCCATGCCTAGTGAGCGCCTGTGCGGTTCTGGGTTCTGCACTTGGCGCCGGTCCCACGTGCATTAGATTTTGTTCTGGGGGACATAGAATCCAATGGGTGCTCTGGCAGTCACCCAAGCTGATGTCAAGGTGAGGATGAAGAGTGCAGGGGTGGAGTCTGGCCTGTCAATCTGGAGACAGCCAATGAGACAAGACCTCTGTCTGGGCATGGCCTTCACTTCGGAGAATTGTGGGAAATGTGGTCATTCCTTCTTGGAGGCAGAGACATGTCTCTCTAGGTTTACTTCCTGGGAGACTTTCCACTGACAACACTCCTGCCTGAGAGACTCGACTGACAGGCTGGCTCCCTGTGAGACATCCCTGAGGAGAAGCCACATGGACCTACCAACCCTGATGAGGCCAGAAACCGGGACCGAGAGAAGCCACGTGGAGACCCCTGCCAGCGCTGAGATGTTTACCACGCCACTGGATCCAGAGACTTTCCACCCACTGGCTTGTGATCGTCCTGTATTCAGCGTCGTTGCATGTGTTTCTCGAATCTGAAGAGGACTTTTTAGATTGGGATTGGACATATGGGCTAATATCAGACTTGTGGGCTTGGGCTGGACTGGGTTGAAATGCTTTCTTCAGGCACAATTACCTCTTCTATAAAACTCTCTTATATACATATGAGTGTTTGTGAATTTCTTTTTCTAGTCTACCCAGACTAACACAGGTGGCAAGGCTCAAGCAGGGTGGCCTCCCACGGTGTGTCCGGCTTGAGGAGTGACCACTCGGTGATAGACAAACTTCCTATGGACAGAGTGTCCCACAGAGGGTCCATGCAAGTTGGGCACTTGCTGCATGCCAAGACGAGTGCTAGGTCCAGTGGGTGACGGGTCCTCTCCCCAGGTGAGACCCCTGTGTGCACGCAGCCCTGCGCGAGGTGAGCCCCTACCACGCGTTCCAGCACTCAGCACCCACTGTGCGCCACACCCGCAGATGGACTCGGAAGACAGGAGGTGACCAAGCCCTCCCATGAAGACACAACATGTGCGGGGCGAGGTGGGGGAGGGCAGCCTGTGGCGGATTCAGCTGGGGGGGGTCACCCAGAACCCAGGTCACTCTGGGTGACTCTGCTCTCCTTCATCATAAGGCAGAAGCGTCAACCAGGGCCAGAAGCAAAAGGGGTATCAGAGACGTGGCCAAGAGGTTCACCTTGTCTGGCCAAGACCTGGTCTGGATGGCAGAGGGGAGGGGACGGGGCCAGCCACCCGCGAACTTTCAGGTTGGTGTTAAGCCACGGGGTTCAAATACAGTCAGTAGGGCCTCTCGTTCCTCTGTTCTGGTGTCCCTGTCCTCTGAGACCCTGGCAGTCCTACTCCCCGTCACGTGTACAAAACCACGAGGTCTCTGAGGAAGAGTCATGCCAGCCCACCCCTGTGGCCCCCCAGCAGCCCAGCTGCTCCCAGGAGCTCGGAGGCACCCTGGCCAGCTGGGCTCTTGCATGGCCCTGTCCTAAAGCTGCTGAGGCGTGAGGGAGCCTGCAGAGCGGCCTGGCGGGGACCATCTGGGCTGGGAGTGGGGGAGGGAGCACGTGCAGACAGCATGCGGGCCGGCGCACGTGCTGGGAAGCTGTTTGTCTCTCCACGGGGCACCTGCTGCAGAGCCCCGCAGATGCTCCAAGGATGATCCAGGGGGTCTGTCAACAGCCAGGACCCGAGAGGCCCATGTCCTCCTCGCACTGGGCCGGGCCAGGAGGGGAGTGAGGAACCCAGGGAGAGGGGCCAGCTGCCTCCTCTGGACACAAACAGGACAACTAAGAGACGCAGAGACGGGGGAAGGCCAGGTGCCCTGGTGAGTGCAGACATGACCCTCCAGAACCTTCTCTTCTAACAGCCCACAGAGCAGGTGGTCCGTGAGGGGCCTCCCTGGCCACCTCCCCCTGCTAAAACACAGCCACTCTGTCAAGGGCCAATGCTGCTACCCAGGGAGCTTGGCAGGGGCCACCCAGGGCACCTCACAGGCCGCATCCAGAGATAGCCCTGAATGGGGTCGGCTTCTGCTTCACAGTGGAGTCTGAGGGGAGAGGAGCCCAAGGTCATCAGCAGAACCGAAAAAGAGGCAGGAATAGAATCTCTGACCCATCGCGGGGAGCACCCAGGGGACAGATGCTATGAGCCCCAAGCGCAGACGCCGCGGGCAGAAGCCAAAGGGCAGAGGACACAGAGGAAACTGAGCTCCAGCTATCTTTAGGCACATCCTGGTGCTGGGAACGGGAGTCCCAAGACAGCATTCCTGACCACAGGCGGGCCCACGGCTGGGCTGGCGGGGCCCAGGCAAGGTTGCTGGCCCCCTGAAATTCCTGCTCTCCACGCTGCCGTCGCTCATGTGGGTCCTCTCTGCCTCCTGGGGCCCCTCCAGGGAAAAGGGACTCGACTCATTTCGAGCCTGTGGGGCCCAACGCCACTTGGAGTTTCCGAGATGGACCCCGGCTCCATGCCTTATCACCATGCTGCCAGGCTGCCCCCCACGGTCCACGGGGCCTGGAATCTCCAGGCAACAAGGAGCATAGCCCTGCTACCCCGGGAAGCAGGGATCAATCCCAAGCCTCCTGGGAAGGGAAGATTAGTTGGGGGCTCTATCACAGGATCTGCAAGGGTCTAGGCCAGGAACATCCCTCTGGGACCGACGCTGAGCCACCAGGCCTCCAGCTAGCTCCAGGACCCCTTGCTGAAGCTCGATCGGTGCGGGTTCATCCAAGCAGGAGAGGCTATGAAAAGACCCAGCCAGAGGGGGCGGTGTCGTGGGGAGCTGGATGAGGGGCTGGCTGCCGAGACCTGGAGCAGAACTGCCATCTCCCCCAGGTCCCAAACTTGGTCTAAGGCCTTTCTGAGCACCAAAGTACTCTGAGGAGAGACAGGGCTGGTTTGCAGAGGGGTCAGCAGAGACCCCAGGCTGATGAATGGCAACAGAGGGACTTGCCAGGGGGAAGGAGGATGCCCTGGGAGAGGTCACCCTCATCCACACAGCCGTCAGGTCAGCTTGTCCCCGAGGCATGATCTTGGGAGGAGAAATCTCACCACTGCCTCTTGGGATAGAATCTAACATCTTTTCTCTGGTTGGCTTCCTGCCAGGACCCGGTCCTTCCATCAGTGAGACCCACCCCTGACCCAGTCTCTGGCCTTGCCCGCTCCGGGGGTCACAGGTGCTGTTTCTCAAGGGGCCTCACCATCAGTCCCCCTGCACGCCCAGGAGAAGAGGCAGGCTGACCGTTGGGGGGTGGAGGGTCAGGGTGTGTGGGGGGTGGGGGGAGAGGGAGCTTTTCTGAGAGGCCTCAGGAGAGGATTCCCAAAGAAATGCCCTTTGTCTCTAGTCAAACCTGAGTGTTACTTGTTCCAAGTGAGAAGGAGTCCAGAAACAGAGGAAGGGCAGGCTCACAGAGCAGAGGAGACCCCAAGGCACCTCGGTTGAACACTCCCTGAGGTAAACCAAGAGGGGGGGGGGTGCAGGGAGGCATGCCATGGTGCTGGCCACGAGATAGCACCAGGTGCTCCACCTCCCTGCAGGTGGGGCTGTGTCCTGCGCCGGTCTCTCCAGGGCAGGTGCAGGAGGACTAGCCTCATGCTTCTTACCTAGCCTTTGTGGGCTCTAAGGGCTGAATGTGTTCCACTGTGGTATTGGAGCCACAGCGCTGTCTAACCTACTGGGTGAGGGCCTGCCCTGTCCGGAGAACTCGGAAATCCCAGCAGTGTCAGACCCAGACCCCAAGGAGCCTCCTGCGCTCTCCTGTCAGGGCAAATGGCTGGCAGAAGGTCCCCGAGGAGGTAGTACTCCTGGCTCTCCCCGTAGCCTGGTCCCAGTACTCACCAACATCCCTTTGGCACCTTTTCCTACCATGGTGGCAGTAGGTTGGGGGCTCTGGAGTCCCAGGCAACACTTACAGACTCTGCTTCCGGCACTTTCAGAGCACAGAGTTCAGGAGCTGTGGAGAGAGCAGGGTGAGGTGAAGCCCAGGAAGAGACAGAAGCAGGTGGCACTGGGACTCCCCCACCCCTCCCCGCCCCACTCCTCCTGTCCCAGGCCCTTTTATGCCCCACTCCTTTCTGGATGCCCCTGTGATACAGCTCCTTCCTTGCTCTGCTCCCGACCCTTCCCCGGCAGCCCCTGGTTTCCAAGCTTTGCTGTCCCAGTGGGCAGAGGTCTATTTTTTGACTCTCCAGATGCCAAATTCTATAAAAGATACAAGTGAACACAGAACTGGGATGGGGTCCAATTCCATCCGCGTCTGTGTGAATGGCTTCAACCTTTCCCCTGGAGAGGAGTCCGCTCAGCTCAGCCTAATGTCCTCCCCAGCCTCACCCGGCCAGGCAGTCAGCATGGCCCGACTTGCCTCACCTGGCACCCCACAGCCTGGGTTCCAGGGTGTCTGGGTTGGTAGCTGTGTCACTACCTGGCACCATCCGCCCTGGGCACACCGACACCCCCCCCGGGCAGCCCTGCCTTCCTGCCTCTGTTTGGAGCACCTTCCGCTCTTTCGGGTGGAACATTGAACTGCTAACGGAGAGGTCAGTGGTTTGAACCCACCAGCCGCTCTGCAGGGGAGAGATGAGGCGGGCTGCTTCAGATGTGTGGCCTCAGAACCTCCAGGGATCAGTGCGACTGTCCTCCGGGGTTGATGTGGGTTAGAATCCGCTGGATGGCGGTGGATGTGGTTCTGTTTGGTCCGGGTTTCCACTAGTGCCCTTGTCCTCCTATCTTCTTAGACTTAAGCGCCTTCGAGCCTGTCAGCTGCAACTCGGTGAGTGTCCTGAGGGTTTGGGGCTGGGCTGCGTGGATGCCCTCTGCGCCCAGGGCGTGCCACACACAGCGCTGGGCTTTCAGGAAGTATTGGTTGAATTGAAGTGAAGGCAAGTGAGGGAGGCTGAGGCTCTGGAATGCGAGGTTGGGGCCAGCCAGGAATCCCTCAGAGGGAGCTTCTGAAAGGCAACTTGGGGCTACGGTGCTGAAGGAGCAGGCCCCAGTGTCTGCGGATTTCAGAAGACGAGGGACAGAGGGCAGAGGGGGGCTTTCGGGAGGCCCCCGAAGAGGGCTCAAGCCTTTGAGGAGCCTCAGAGAACTCTTCCATGACTATTATCATACTATTTTTTATTATTCATTTTATTGGGGGTGGGGGCTCTTCCAAATCTTAACGACAATCCAACTTTCTATTGTATGAAGCGCACTGGTACTCAGGTTGCCATTCAACTTTTCCAAAACATGTTCTTTCTCCGTGAGCCCTTGGTATCGGCTCCTCTTCTCCCTCCCCACCCCCCACCCCTGGCCACCCACCCACCCACTCAGAGAGAACCCTGTCATGGGGTTGAATGCAGGGTGCAACGGACAAGGGCACACAGTCGCAGGTGCCAGTTGGGCTCTGTCTCCAGGACTTTCCAAACATTCCCAGGGAGCAGACACCCTCTCAAGGCTGCATGGTGCCACCGCCCCACCCTGGCCACCTCTGACCCAGGAAATCAATGAAAGCCGGAGGAGCCACGAGGAAGCAGCTGTTTGCCTATGCAAAGGCACCTCTGGTGGCAACTCTGCCTACAGAAACCCACAGATAAACAGACTCGCCTAGGCTGCTCTCTCTGGCCCTCAAAGTGTCCTCCGAAAGACACCCCCCGCCCGGGCTTGAGGCTGCAGCTCTCCTGGGGCAGTTAGGAGAAGGGGGGACTTTCGCACTCCTATACCCAACCTACAGAAGTTGCAGACTCTCGATTTGACCCCTTAAAGCTGTCTCTCCCCAGCCAGTGAACGGTGACAGGAAGTGCCCGGGGACCGACATCGGACGTCGGATCTGCTGTCACAAACAAGCACCCTCCCCAACCTCTCCACCTCCAAAGCCTCTATTGAAAACTTGAGGTTTGTCATAGCAAATGGGTGCTACTTTGCAACGCAAAACATTATTATGATGGCGACTGTATGATTATGTTAGGGACGTCGTCGTGTCTCTGGAAACATTCCTCTAATGTCTCTCTGGTCCAGAACGGCATGTTATAGACTTTACATTACGACACTGGACTGCGCAAGGTGACATGCTGACTGCACCCAATGTTCTTGATTCAGGGACACATTCGGCCTCCAGAGAGACTGATGGACAGACCATGAACCGGGTGATCATCTGGTGGTTGAAGTAATAACACTTTGAGAGCCACCCCTGGGGTTAAGCACGGGGCTACTCCCACAAGGTTTATAGTTTGAATCCACCAGCTGCCCTGTGGGGGAGAGACAGGGGTTTTCTCCACCCATAAAGAGTTGGCAGTCTCAGAAACTCACAGGGGCAGTTCTACCCTGTCCTGTAGGGTCGGCAGGGACTCGCCGGCCATGAGTATAGGTTTGGTCTGGTCAGAAAACAGCCTCTTCTGCTTTCTCGGGTTCTCACACAGGTCACCCGCTGTGGCTCAGCAGTCCCGGGGTGGGCAAGGCAGAGCCGTTGGTGGTGAGAGGCGGGGGGGGGGGGGGGGGGGGGGGGGGGGGGGGGGGGGGGGGGGGGGGGCAGGCTCAGAGAGGCTGCATGCCTCAGCCAGGACCTGAACAACGCTTCCAGCTTCAGCCCTCAGCCCCATGCAGCCTTTTCCAGAGCCTGCCTCCCGGATCTGCTGTCTCTTAGTCTCCAAGGAAATCACTGAGCCCCAGGCTACCAAAGCCTGGCCAGGGCCAAAGGGAGCACTGGGGCCTTGGCTTTTAAACACTTGTTGGTTAACTGAGAGGTCGGTGCTTTGAACCCACCAGCCTATCTGTGGGATGTTGTGTCTGTAAAGATTTCAGCCGGGGGTGGGGTGGTGGAGTCGAGTCACAAGTTGATACCAAGGGCTCAACAGAAACTCACGATCTAGAAAAGAATGATGGCAACTTATGTATAAATACGCCTGAGGCAGTTAATGTACAGGTTGCAAGAAGCATTGTAAGATCCCTCAATAAACTGATCAACACCAAAACATTTCAGCCAGGAAAACAACAAAATCCTATGGGGCAATTCTACTTTGTCCTACAGGGTATGAGTCGGAAGCCCACTCCCCCCACCCACATCCTGGGTCAGGCTCTAAGGACCACCGTCCTGAGACAGTGACACAGGCCTGTCCTTGGGGATCTTGCAGGGCAAAGGCTGCCCCGTGGGTGCTTCTGGGAGAATGAATTGGGGGGCATGTTTCTGCCTTTGCCACCGCTGTTCCACGGCACCATCGATGGGTCAGTGCCCTGCTGCTAACCCCAAAGTTGGTGGTTCAAACCCACCAACCACCAGAACCCACCAGAATAAGGACACCATCTGCGGGTCAGCTTCAGTACAGAGAACACATGATGGCTACATCTCCCTCCGTCCTGTGGAGTCATTATGGGCTGGAGTGGATGGGTTTGGGCTATCTGCATTCGGAGACTATGATGTGTCTGGCTGTGGGCGTTCCACACAGCCCAGGCACCAGGCGTGCCTCTAACCACTGTCTGTGCTATCGAGGTGCCCGGGCCTCAACAGGTCACCCACCAGCATGCTGGAGGCCAGGGGGTCTCTTTTGCAGGCTGAGGTTTGGTGGGGCTAGGCTGGGTTCTGGCCACTCACCAGGCATGTACCCTCAAGCAAGTCCTTTACCTCCTCGGAGCCTCAACCGTCTTGGTCGAGAAGACATTTTAATCCCTCCTCCCTGGTAAATTCGTAAGCGCCTGGTCTCGTTCTTGTCTCTCTGCATTTCTGCCTCTCCTCCAGCCAGTCTTCTCCAAACCCCCGAAGTCTGATTCCCTCCCATCCTTTTCCACCGCCAACAGGATGTGGCCTCGATGGCTTCGGCGACATTAAAGGCTGGCCACAACTCCGTTCATGTATTCCACAAATATTTACTGTGGGCTGGTTACGGGCCAGATCTGCGCGAGGGACGGACGAGAGGTCTCTGTCCTCCAGCAGGGGAGAAAGGAAAGAAGCAGGCAACCCACACTCAAATCATGACAGACCGAGATAAAGGGGATAATGGAAAAAAAAAAAAAAAACCTTTTCTGGGAGCCTGCAGTAGCGGGCTTGGCCTTGTCAGTGGGCCAAGAAGGGCTTCCTTGAGGAAGTGATGTTTAAGGGTTCAGAATCTCGGTGCCAGCTGAGTGGATCCCTACCTGGGGTGATCCCATGGGTGCCAGAGAAAAACTGTCCGCTTTCTGGAAGCAGATCACTAGAGCTGTCTTTCCAGGCCTCTCCCGGTGGACTCAAACTCCCAGCCCAGCATGCTAACTTGCTTCATTTATACCACCCAGGGACTGGACTCCATGGGCCTCCACCCAACTGCTGTCCAGATGATTCGGACTCACAGAGGAGAACTGCCTTGACCGAGGACAGCCTCTTCGGTCTCCCACAGAGCAGGGGTGGTTTCCAACGACTGATCTTGCCCAACACATCACTCACTCACTACACCACCGGGCTCCTTCATTAAAAGGTCAGGGCAGCTCATTGGGCAGAGTAGGAATGGGGAGGAAGGGGAAGAGAAAAAGACTTTCTAAGCAAATGGAACAACAGGGGTGTGGCTGAAGGGGGAGGGGGGCGTCTGACAGGCGGGAGAGGGGATAGTGGCCAGAGAGGAAGCTGGACAGGTCAGGTTTCTGAGGCTGGGGTGATTTTGGTCTTTCTCCTGGATACGGTGGCAGCCAGGGAGTGAGCGCTCAGGTGTGCATTTGCAGCACCTCATCCTAGAAACGAGGAGGGGGCTGACGGATGAAAGGGGACACAAAAGCAAAAAGCAAAAAGCAAAAGAAAGGGGGGAGGATCTGTGAGGAAGGGGTCAGGTCAGAGGTGAAGGGACTTGGATGGTGACAGTGGCGAGGGGAGGTGCGGAGACATGTTTTGAGAGAAACCAGACAGAAGGTCACTGTGGGAGGGTTTGGTAAGGGCTAGAACTTGGTGGGGAGAGGGAGAGTTTCTGCCTGTGCCAGGGGAGGAAGCTGATGCCAGTGTAGGGGTGGGGGGTAGCGATTGGGAGACTGTCCCGAGACACTGGCCCATCTTTACAGCTTCTCCATCCTGTCTTCTCCAAACAGGATGGACAGGTGGCTCCCTAGGGAGGACCTCACAGATTAGTAGGGAGAGAAGAGGAAGCGCAGTGGCGCCTGTCTGCGGACAGGACAAGGCGGAGGGCCCCCAGCAATGCCTGGGAATCCAAGCGGGCTACCTGTGGCCACGTGGGACTACTCAACATTCCGGGAGAGTTCTTGCCCTCGTGGCTGGGCTCCGGCAGCTCCTTCCGCTCTCCCCATCCTTGTCCCATCTCTCCCTGTTATGGACCCAACCCATCTCCTACACCGCCCCACTGCAGGCTCTTCTAGAGCCTCCTGCCTCCCTCCCAGACAGCCTTTCTACAAGCCGCCCTCACCGCGGGTACGCCTGGCCACCAAGCTGGCCACACGTAGCTTTGCGGCACGGCGAGCCGTGTGTGTGCAAGGCTTACGCCCCCCGTTAGGTGGAGGCATCTTCCAGGGCAGAGGTAGGATGTCTCCGTGTCCCCTGGGCTGGGCACCGAGCCGGCACCACTGCGTAGGCCTGAGCAAGGGGGCGGTTGCTCTGCGGTCCCTGGAAGCACTTGGGCATGCTCGTGCTTAGCAGCGCCCATTGGTCCCTCCGTAGATCAGTCTACTGTAATCAGAAGATCAGTCCACCCTCCTCCCTCTATCCTTCCCACGCGCCGCACTTGAGTCTTTCACCTCGCAGGCCCTTCTCTCCTCTTCACTTCTCCTCGCCCCCTTAGCCATGACCTCCCCGAGGCTACACTTTCACGCGCGGGCTTTGTGCGGGAGCTGTCCGAGAGCCCCGCGAGCGGCTCCTTTAACGCGGATCAGCGAAGGGGTGTGGCCTACGAGCAGCAGGCCCGAAAGGGGGCGCGGCTCCTTTAAGAAGCGGCCGGCCGGCGACGCCGAGGCCCCGGGCTGGCGGGCAGGGGTGCGGTCGCTTTCGGAGCCGCGGCGCCGCCCGCAGAGCCCAATTCCTCGAAGCGGGGCGCGTCCGCTCTCTTCGGGATCGCGGTGT
>PVJH01049288.1:0-10395 GCA_004026705.1 Nesogale talazaci
CTGCCCTCAGGTGGTGGGAGTAGGAGGCCCAGCCTTTGCTCCTGTGGAGCTGGAATTGAACCTCCATCCCAGTGGGCCGCAGTCCCGCGCACAACCACGACGCTACCGGGGCTCAGCCCCTTGACTCGTTTTTAAATTGGGGAGATACACAGGAATGGAGCCTCCAGTACGTTCCCTCTGACCAGTGGCCAGGGGCGTGACCCTCTGTGCAATCACACAGAGGACAATGGAAAGTGGATGTTGCAGAAACAGTTGGGCTAAAATTTGACACCTTCTCTTTTGGTCTCCCTTGGACCGACTTGCAATTTGGTCTAGTGTTTTTTTGGTTTGTTTTTTTTTTGGCATCACTGCTCTCGGTGGTGGGAGTAGGAGGCCCAGCCCCACTGCTGGAATTGAACCTCCATCCCAGTGGGCCGCAGTCCCGCGCACAACCACTACGCCAGCAGGGCTCAGCCCCAACAAATTTTTAAAAATTAAAAATTACCTAGAACATAAGAAATATAAACCAGAGATTATAGGAAGTTCTCAAAAGTTAATTGTAACACTAGAAAATTGATGTCCTAGGCTTTAGGATACTGAAATGAACTGGTACGGATCATTTTATTTATTTACTTATTTTTAATCATTTTATTGGGGGCTCCTACAACTCTTATCATAATCCATACATAAGTCCATTGTGTCAAGCATGTTTGTCCGTGCGTGCCATCATCAACCTCAAAATATTTTCTTTTTGGGCTGAGCCCCGGTGGCGTAGTGGTTGTGCGCAGGACTGAGACCCAGTGGGATGGAGGTTCAATTCCAGTTCCACAGGCCTAAAGGCTGGGCCTCTTACTCCCACCACCAGAGGGCAGTGATGCCCCCAAAAACAAACAAACAAAAAGAACTAGAGGAAAGTTGTACGTTCCATCGATGGTCCTATACTGCACCCTGACTGGATGGTCTTTTCCTTGGGACCCTTCTGAAAGGAGATGTCCAATCGTCTACAGATGGGCAGGCTCCACTCCCCCTCCCCCTCCATCACACTGATATGATTTTTCGTTTTAGGTCTTCGATGCCCTGATACTTGGTCCCATGGACACCTCATGATCGCCCGGGCTGGTGTGTTTCTTCCCTGTGGGCTTTGTTGCTTCTCAGCTCGATGGCCACTTGTTTAACTTCAAGCCTTTAGACCCCAGATGCTATATCTTTTGATAGCCGGCACCTTCAGCTGTCTTCACCGCATTTGCTTACGCACCCATTTTCGTCTTCCGGCGATTGCGTTGGGAAGGTGAGCATCACGGGATGCTGGGTTATTAGAGCAAAGTGTTCTTGCATTGAAGGAGCACTTCAGTCGAGGCCCTGACTGGCATTTCTTAAGCTGAAAGAACTGAACAGAAAATTCAACCCCCAAAGTGAAATACCGAAGGGTTCTCTGGGCCAAAAGCAGAACGACACAAGCACTGCCAAAAGACTACGGGAGGAATACACAGAGTCACGCTCCCCCAAAGAATCGGCCACTGTTCGACCTTTTCAGGAGGGAGCCTAGGATCGAGACTGCTGGTACTGAAGGAAGAAGTCCAAGCCGCCCTGAAGACATTCAGGGAGAACAAGGCTCCAGGGCTGGACTGGATAGCAATGGACATGTTTCAGCAAACGGATACGGCCCGGGAGATGGTCACTGGCCCATGCCGAGAAGCTGGAAAACAAATTCAGAAGCCTAACTGGCCGACTGGCTAGAAGAATCCATATTTTGTGCGCCTTCCAAGAAAGCCAGTCACACAGATTGCAAACATTATGGAACTATACCGACACCATCATGCGTGAGAAACATCTGCTGAAGCTAATAAATAATCCCTGCGGAAGGTGGCGGCAAGCTCAGACGAAGGTTCATGAACAAACTGGGCTCCTTGGACTGCTATGCTCAGAGCTGGTACTATTCGCCTCAGAAACCCCAAAGGGGAAACAACCCAGGTGTCCATCAACCAAGGGCCAGACAAGCCACGTGTGATGAAAATGTCCATCTGCAAGGGGCTATTTCACTCAATCACAAAGAGCAAAGCGGTTCCGATCCATTCTACTACTTCTCGACCTTGTCCGTGCTCCTCTTTAGCTGTACCACTGTCTAGAGGAGCTTCAGAGACGTCACGCCATCACGCCAGTGACAAACCAGCAGCTGGCCTCTTCCCCCCCCCCCCTTTCTGTAGACGCTTCTGGGTGTGTTCAAAAGCACGAGCCTTCTGGTGGGCTGCCCAGCGCCTAACTGTTTACCCTGCCAGAAGCTCCGTCTCACGAAGGCAGTCAGACACCAAGGACAACGAGTGCCTGATCCCATTCACACAAGCCACCCCCCAACCAAAGCCCGTCGATGTAGGCACAGACTGCTCCAGGGGTGGCTGTGAGTTTGCACGGGGGTGGGGGGGCCATTCTCCTGGCACACAGATTAAGCAAATGTTTACGGGCCAAAGTAAATTGGGGGTGGCCAGGCTTAGGGGGTATGGAGAAGTATCATTGAAGTTTAATTTTTTTCAATTCTTTTTTTTTTTTAAGAAGAGGGGGAGGGGGGCTGAGCCCCGGTGGCGTAAGTGGTTGAGTGCGGGACTGCGGCCCGCAGGCTTGGCGGTTCAAATCCAGCGGCGGCTCTCAGGAGCGGCACTGGGTAGTGCCCACGACCACCAGAGGCAGTGATGCTCCCCACCCCCCCCCAAAAAAAAAGGAGAGGGGGAGGAAAAGAAGTCTTAGTGTCAGGTCCTCACCATAGGCAAGGGGGTGTCAGAGGGACGTTAGGCTCCCCTTTAAGGATGCGCGGCTGGTGGTGGCAGTGCTAGGAACTGAACTCAGGCCTGCCCCTGGGGGCCCTGCTGGAGTGAGGATTTGGGGTGCTGAGGCATTTCTCTGGGGGCTGAGCGGTCGGGAAAGAGCAGAGAGAGAAGAGAGTCCAGACCAGCCTTCTGGGGGCCGCAGCCCTCACGGTGGGGGAGGGAGGGGGGCCTCCTGGAAGTTGCCCAGGGCAGACAAAGTGATCCGGGCCCATCTCCTGCACTGGGGCTGGGGCTGGGGCTGGACTCTGGAGGGCAGGTGGGGAGCTGCCGTTCTCCCCAGGCATCCGCAGCCCCACTCAGAGGCAGCTCAGGTGTGTGTGTGGGGAGGGGGGTGTCACTCGGAACTGCTGGTCCAGGAGGCAGGAGGCTGAGTCCCAAGAGGCAGTCGCTCATCCTGGACACCGGGCTCATTCTGAAAGTCCAGTGGCCACGAGAAGAGGCGGCTGGCTGCCTGGGCGAGTGCTGCAGAGACTGGGAATGAAGGGGGGGGTGGGGGGTGGGCAGGGCGGCGCAGCACAGCTTGGGAGGCGCCAAAGCCAGACTCAGGAGGCCAAGGGGAAGATGAGGGGAGCTGGGAGTCCATGATTTCTGCCACAGCTGCTACCCCTGCCCCAGGCTTCTCCACACCCCTTCTCACCCCCCAAACCCAACCCACAGGGTCTCCAAAGCGGTCATCTTTACCCAAACCGACTGCCCCATCTGTCTCCGTCAGCGCCACTGGTGGCTCGGGGCCTTTGCCTAGCAGCCCAGGGCCCCACCCTCTGCACCCCCACTCCTCTCCCCTCTCATAGGCTCTGCTGCAACCCACGGGGACCCCTCTCATCTTTCTAGAAGCTAAGTTTGAAGAGGAGGCAGGCGTGTAGGAGGGGGCCCTGCACACAGTCTCAAAGTCAGCCCCTCGCTCTGCTAGCTTCAGTGGTCAGTGGGGGCTGAGGGGGGCGGAGACTGGGATGGCTCTTTCTTTTTCTGTGAATGGAAGACTGGTGGGGGGGTGTGGATTGGAGGGGTGGAGGCTGGACCTGGGAAGACTGGGGCTGCACCCCCGGCTGGCTGGCTGCCTCCTGGCCCCTGAAGGCCCCAATCCATTGTCCCAATAAGAATAGAGAGAACAGCTCCAGAAAGTGACACTGAATGGTGAGGGCTGGCAGGGCCCTGACCCAACTAATGGGATGAGCTCCCTGGGTCGGCCAGCTCAGCACCTGGGACAGCGGCTGGACTAGGAGGTGGGGCTCTGGGCCCCTCCCCAGGACCCTCATCCCTGGATTCCCAAGGACCCTTGGCCCGTCACTCTCATTTAAGGAAAGGGTGAGTCTGACAGACTGGGAGAGGATTCCAGAGGCTGGGAAAGGGGCGGGCCTGCCCCCCCAACTTTGCCTTGCTCTCATTGGCCCTCACCACCCCGATTGTCTCCCTGTCTGGGTCTTGGCCCTGGGGGGAGGGCACAGTGGGGCCGGGGTAGGAGGGGCTCTGGAGCAGAAAGCTGAGAGACCCAGCTCCAGAGGGGACAGAGGAAAGGCCGCAGCAGCCTCCAGCCTCAGATCTCGGGCTCACCAGAAGCAAGGCCATTACAGAGCCTCCGCACGGGGCCCCTGAGTGTGGGCAGGGAATGCCCAGAGCCGAGGGCCTCCCCAGGCTGAAGGCGAAGGACCAAGGCTGCTTGGGCAGGAGCCTGGCACTGAGGGCTGTGGGCTGGAGGCTGCTGCTGGAGCTGCTACTCCAGGACTGGGGTAAGGGGTCGGGCAGGGAGGCCGAGGCCAAGGCAGGCGTGGCCTGGGCCAGCAGGGCACTAGGGAGAGGTCCAGGGGGTGGGGTGAGAGGGGGTGGGGAGTGCTGACGGAGCATGGAGGGAAGTGGAGGGAGAGAGCTGAGGGCAGAGAAGGCAAGGTGGGGCAGATCTGGGGAGCCAGGCCAGCCGGCAGAGGAGAGGGGGAAGCCTGGGGGTTGGAGGGAGTACGGTGTGGGAAGGCGGGTCTCAGGGGCTGAGACTGCCCTGGAAGGGCAGGTGATTCCAAAGGGGCTGGACACACAGGGAGAGGTGGGAGCCCGAGGTTTCCTCTCAGACGCCCCAGGGGCCGGTACCCAGCATTGATGGCTGGCCTAAGCAAGTGGGCTCTGCTGGGCCCTGTGTTTCTGGCCCGTGACACCCGTGTGTCCGCTGCCCGGGCTGGTAGTGTGTGTGACTTAAAGTCTGAAGGGCATCCCTGTGTGACCTGTGTCCGTGCCCCCACCTCTGACCGTAAGGGTGGGGCTGTACAGGCTGTGACTTCCAGGCCACGGGCATGTCCGTGTCAAGCGTGGAGGTGTAAGCCTGCTTCTCCCCTCCCTCCATCTTGGTCTGGCAGCAGGAGGGTGGGCTAAGAGTCCTGGGAAGCTGACCCTAGGGGAGGACAGGCAGATGGGGTGGTGGGGGAGGAAGGGCACATCCCCATTGTTCCCTGGGGGAACACAATGCCCACCCTTGGCCCCTGACCTCGCTATTGTGCCTGCCCTATGCCCTCCTGGTTGCCAGGGGAGGCCATCAATCAGGGCAGTTGCTCAGGCGCCCAGCTGGACAGCACTGCCCCCTCCTGACTGCCGCCAGTGCCACCCCCCCTTTCCTCCCTCCCCTGCCCTGCCCTTCCCTGCTGCTTCAAGGTCTCCAAAGTGAAGACCTCAGTCCTCACCCACTGGACGGGCTGTTGTTGGGGGGAGGTGGTGTGCCAAGGTGGGCTGTGGGCGGTCACCATGCCCGGATCTCCCTGGTCATCCCTACAGGCTGCGCCTCAGGCTCTGAGCTGGCCTTCGTGCAGGAGCCTGGGGACGTGGTAGTCGTGTGGGAGCCAGGTGCAGGGAGCGCCCCCTCTCTCTGTCTCCCGGCAGCGGGACGGGCTGGCCCTGGCAAACGACAGCGGGCCCACCCTAATGCCCGGATGGCTCTCTGCTTCTGGCCGTGCCGCTCACGCCCCGGGACCGCGCTGCCCATGCGCATCAGTACCACGGCGTGGCCCAGAACCGGTTCGGACGCCTGGTCAGCCTGAGGGCTCTCGGTGCAGCTGGCGAGCGAGTGGCTACGGAGTGGGGGGTGGGAAGGGGATGAGAGGCCACCGTGGGGTACCGTGGTCCTGTGACCCAAAGCCACTCACATAAAAACTCACTTTAATCTCTTTAAAACCAGAAGGGGAAAAAGGTATGTGCTTAGACATACCGCCTGTGGCCTGGGTTTATGTTTGTCTTTAGCGGAACACCCCTGTAAGATGCCAACCTCAAAAACCCCATTGGCAGCCATCAAGTGGGTTCCGACCCAGAGCGACCCTGGCTGCCCCCGGGACGTCCGAGACTGTAATTCCTTCTTCCTTCTAGGAGTGCAAATCCTGCCTTTCCCCTCCCGCCGAGGGGCTGGTAGCTTCGAACGGCTGACCTTAGTGTTCGGTGAGACACGAGGGCGACCTTGCGGGTGCAGCGGGTGGGTGAAGCCACCAGCCGATGCTTGGGAGACAGACGGGGTTTTCCACGCCCCTAAACAGTTACAGACACTCACAGGGGATCGCTATGCGTCCGCATTGTCTTGATGGCAGTGGGCATGATTTTGGGGGGGTTGGGGGGTGAGGGGTACCTTGCAGGTGGCAGTCCAATGCGTCACCCCGGGCTGCTTGGGAAGCCTGGGTTTCCCTGTGCCCTGGAGGCGCGCTCTCTGCGCTCTGTAGGCCTGGTGGGCTGCAGGGGGTGAGGTCAGGGTGGGCTGCAGGGGCGCGGGGCGGGGGGGGGGGGAGACGGGGTGGGCTGCAGGGACCCAGCCCAGGCTGCTCTGTGGGGCTCACACGCGCCCGCGCCCCCCAGGCCTGCCACGCTTCCCCCAGCAGCCTCAGTGGGTGGAAGTGGAGCGAGCGCGGTGGGGTGGCCCGCTTCCAGTGCCAGAGCCCGTCATTTCCTGGGGGCATAATGGCACGGCCCTGAGCACCCACGACCCCCGGGGAGCGCCCGCTGCCACACGGAGGGGGCAATCGCGGACTGGAGTCTCCAGCACCGAGCCCTGACCTTTGCCCCCTCAGGGTCACCCTGCTCCCTGGCGGCTTCCTCCACATCACCGGCCAGAGCCCGGCCGCCCGTGGGCACCTCCCGCTGCGTGGCCCGCCATGTCGCCAGCACCCGCCACAGCCAGGGCGCGCGGCTGGCGCGGAGCGGTGAGCGGGGCGGGGCAGCTCAGGCGGGGACGCGGCTCCGTGGCTCCGTAGCGCCCCTGGCGGCAGGAGCCGGGACGGACGGACGCGCTGGCCCGCTTCGCCCAGTTTCGGACTTGGGGGCAGCGGGAGGTGTTGCGGGAGGCCAGGGGAGAGTGCTGGGCCCAGCGCGGGGTGCGGGGCTGGGGGTGGTCACGGGCTTCCAGGAGCAGGCAGTGGGTGCTGAGGGGCGGGGAGAGAAAGCGGGAGAGGGGACATTCCAGGCTGGGGCCACGGTGTGCGGCGGGGCAGGAGGAGGAGTCGGGGGCGCAGACCGTCGGGCCCCTGCAACATGCATCCCGCCAAGGGCTGAGGCTGGGGAGCGCGGGTTCGATCCGAGGGACCCCTGCGTGAGTTACTGTAAATGCGGGGCTCAGACAGCCTGGATGCAATTGTGCACGCGCGCACACGTGTCTATGTGTGTACCAGGATGTGTGTGTGTGTGTGCACTTGTGTGATTTCTCCTGCGAGGATAGCAGTAGCTTTGGAGAACCCAAGATGGCCATCAAATACAGGCCGACTTGACTGAGAATGTCATGTCCAAAGTGGGGGGTCACAGTAGTCTGACAGATGCCCCGCATCTGACATCCGAAGGGGTGGGTGGTGCCACAGGTGCCTGCGAGACTGTCATGCCCGCATCTTCCACCAGGGGGCTGCAGGGCATCAACAAGCAGGTCAACCATGGAAAACCATCGAGTCATTCCCGTGGAGACTCTCCAAAGAGCGAGGACCCCGAATTCCCTCTCGCTCAGGATAGAGGTGGAGGGACATTTTTCACTGGGAATGTAAAGCGGAATGTGAGCCGCTGGATCTGTCACCTGAAGCTGACTTAGGAACTCGAAGAAAGAGAGATGGGGGTGGGGAGAGAGATGGGGCACCTCCCTGAGAGGAGTGGGGTGTGGGCTGGAGTTTCCCCACCTCCTCCTTTTTGTTCCCATCTACCATTTGGGGCAGAAGATGGGCGCCTCGGGGATGCGCGCCGCGGCTTCTCAATCCGGGACTAGGCAGAATAGGACAGATGTGGGAACTTGCCCAAGTCTCCATTAATCTTTTAAGCAGAAGCTTGAAGCTAATGAAGTTTACAGTACAAATTCTAGGCATGCATGAATCGTCAGTTCACTCTTAGGAACCAGAGAGCTGGGTGCCACAGGAGCAGTGGTTTCTTGGGGATTTCCTGGGCCAGTGCAATAGATTATATGATAATGGTTGTTTTTTCAAAATTTATTCCAGACTGAGCCCTGGTGGCGTAGTGGTTGTGCACGGGACTGCGGCCCACTGGGAGGGAGGTTCAATTCCAGCTCCACAGGAGCAAAGGCTGGGCCTCCTACTCCCACCACGAGGGAGGGCAGTGATGTCCCCAAAAAACAAATCCCCCCCAAAAAATTTTTATTCCAAAGGTGTAATCTTGATAGATTTTTCTCAAAGGACACAAGCCAAACACAAGGGCTTATAAGGAAGGAAAAGAGAGAAAAAAGGCTAAGAAAGTTGCACTAACATTTTTTTATCACAAGTCCCTTGTTCGGTTTTGGAGGGTAACAAGGGCTGTCCTAGGAGAAGAGTGTTAAGAATTCTTCCCACCACCCCCCCCATCACTTCCCTGGTGGGAGTGCGAGGCCCAGCCTTCCTCCCGGACAGCTGCTGCTGGATTTGAACCGTCAACCCTGTGGGCCGCAGTCCTGCACACAACCACTGTGCCACCGGGGCTCAGCGAGAATTCTTACTACACTCCCCCAACCACCCTGATCTTGCTCCTCAGACTTGTTTTTGTTCCGCAAACGTGAAGAGCATTTGAAAGGAACGTGATTGGAGTCTTTTGAGGCTTTCACAGCAGCGGCATGATGAGTCCATGAGCACAGGTGCCTTCAGGGAAGGCTTAGGAAGATGGGGACACCACTGTCAGAGGCGCTGAGGAGGGCAGGTGGAGAAACAACTCATTTGGGTGTTTCCTCATAGGTACAAAGCGTTGCAGATGCGTTACAGAATCTCAGAGTACAGGAGGCAAAGCCCCAAACAGGGTGACAAGATTAGGGCACACTAAACACCGCCACCCCCTGGCTAAACATGCAGCCCATCCTGGCTGGGAGGGTTTCTGAGGAAGGACGCGTCTGTGGGAGCAGACAGCCGTTGGCTTTGAACCACTCGCCCGATGCCTGACCCACAGCACACTAGGGCTCTTAGAAGGGGACTAAGGGTCTGCCCTCCCTCTGGGAGGGGGCCTGGAGGCAGAGCGTCTACTAGGGATTGGACTGTGGACGGCAGAGTCAGCCGTTTGAAACCAGCATGAGGCTGTCTCCTCCTCTAGACGTCTACCGGCGCGGACACCCTTGATGGGGCAGTTCAAGCCTGTTCTGCAGAGTCGGGGGCTTCTTCCTATGGTGGGGTTCAAACGCTCCGAGTGTGGGACGAATGCCCAACAACCCTCAGCCCCCCCAATGCCGGTAGATGTCTGACACACACCCCTCCCCCACGGCAGGGAATGGCCTAAAATGAAGATGCAGTCTTTACAAGCCAGTCGATATTCTCCCCAATGGATGAGGCACTCTGAGAACTCACTCGCTCCTGGGTCCACCCTGCTGGGACCTGCTTCCAGGGAGGTGGAGCCCGCTCACCCACCGAGAGCTACTCTTGGGGCTCACGCGGCCTCTCCCGAGGCCCGGCCCCCATGGGACCTTGGGTGGATCGCTCTATTAGCAGTCGTCCAGTGCAGTTCAGAGGCCACATGCTGGGCTCCACCGGGGCGCCGGAGCGGGAGTGCGTGCCCAGCGAGGGCGGCCCTTCAACTTCCTGAGCCACCTTCTCCTGCCTGTTTCCACTGCCAGGGGGACCCCCGCGACTGCCGCAGGAGCCCCAGATCCTCGCAGGGCCCCAGAACCTGACCCTCACGGTGCACCGGCCGCCCGCGGCCCCTCGTCTCCTGGAGCCGCCTGGGGGCGCGCCCCCTTGCCCCGCCCCGGCTGGCCTGACCCTGCGCGCTCCCCTGCCCGGCAGACGGCCGCTCCATTGGCGTGGAGGTATCCAGGTTCTGGGCTCTGGGCACCGCATGACCTCCGACGGGTCGCTCAGCACTCGGGAGTCTACCTCCGCGCTGCCAACAGGCCCGCTACCCGTGTGAGGCGCACTGCGCCGGGCGCCCTGCAGTGCAGGGTCAGTGCAAGGCGCGCGGGCTCTCCCCTTTGGCGTGAAGCCCACCTTGACCATCCCCCGGGGAGTGCTGCACCCATCCGGGTTGCAGGTCCTCCGGGGTGCTGCTTCCCGCTGTCTGGAACCGCCCTTAAAGGGGCTTCCACCCCACCACTGTACCCTCAGACCCGCCCGAGTTTGTCCAGTGGCCGCAGTCCCAGTCCAAGCCTTCGGGCAGCAGCGCCATCTCCACTTGCGTGGCCCAGGGTGTCCGCGAGCGG
>PVJH01049289.1:0-10393 GCA_004026705.1 Nesogale talazaci
TCCCTCTGAGAGCTCACCCCTTGCCTCACTTCCCCTGCCCTGCCCCCCCCACACACACACCACACACACACACACACACACACACTAGCACAGACCCTCCATCAGAGACTCGCAGAGCTCTCTGGTACCGTTGATGTGCATTCTGGACTGTGGTGAGGAAGGTCACAGGCACAGGAGAAGACACTGCTCTTTTCAGTTGTAAAGACTGCCAAGAAAGGGAGAAGGAAAAATCAAGTGAGTTCCCCTTTCTCCCGCCTCTTTTTGCTTCTGTAAATAGCCAGGCTGTTTCCAGAGAAGTGTTTGCTGCTGTGTGTGCTCCCAGCAGACTCCAGAACTCTGCTTGTCTCCCACGGGTTGCCGTCAGCTCCGACTGGCAGTCACCCACCCATGTAGTCTCCAGAGCTGAAGCAGATCACCAGGCCTTTCTTCCAAGACCCTTCTGGGTGGGGGTGGGGGGAGGGTTTAGAGCTACCAAACTTCAAGTGCATGGTTGAGCATTTTGGTGCCTGCCCCACGCAGGATCTTGTGATGCCCTATAGGAGAGAATAGAATGGGTCCAGTAGCACAAAGTACAACTCTCCTATAAGGTTTTCAAGACTGCAAACTTCACTTACTTAGACCCAATAGATATGTGTTGCTATGAGTCCGATTCCATGCTTTGCAGAGAGTCATTCTTCACTGACTCAAACAGATCCGAATCTTTCATCCAGAGGCTGATTGGGTCAACGTGCCCATCTTTGGGTTAGAGTGAGTGCTTTAACCACTGTGACACTAGGGCCCCTTAAGCTGGATGCACTTAAACCAAAACAGTTAACACGCTGCCAACAAGCTGTTCCAATTGCTTTGGGGTGACTCTTCGTAAGGTTTCCAACACCGTCAATCTTGGTGGGAACAGGCAGCCTCGTCTCTCCGAAGTGGGTGCTGTGTTTGAACTGCCGACCTTTCCGTAAGGGGCTAAGAACTCCCAGGTGTCATAGGAATGACTAAGCAGGAAGAGGCCGATAAGTTAACAATGTGATTGTGTTGAGGATCTTGTGTAAACACACACACACACACACACACACACACACACACACCAGCCTCCCTTAACCCATCATCACCAGAGGAATGATGCAAAACTGGCCTCATACCCTCCTGAACATAAGCACTTGTATCTTTCCCAAAAGTGGAAAGGGGGGGCTGAGGGGAGAGGAACTTTCTTTGGCTGCACCATATGCAAAGCATTATGGAACATCTGTGTAAGTAACAACATACAAGACAAGTGATGGGTGGTAAAAAGACAAAGCCCTTGTTTCAAAAACATGTCTGGAGATAGTGTACATACAGAACCTTGCTTTGCACTAATTACACATAATGACTGTCAGCTTTCTGGGTCACAGGCTGGGCTGTGAATAATTAGAGGTCCTGGTGGGGTGTTCCTTTTTATTTTTGTTTGCTTTCCTTCTCTTCCTCCCTTCTTTTGGGCTGATGGGTAACAAGATGTATACCTTCATTCTAGTGGCTGCCAGGGAGGTGGGGGGGGGGGAACCCAACTGGAAAAGCTGAGATGGGGCAACTGTCTTAGTTTTCATTTAGTTTTCTGAGCAATACTAGTGGACAGAGCAGGAGTCCTGGCAGGGCAGTGTTTAAGCAACAGTTGGGACCCACTAGCCAGTTCCCGAGAGAAGACATGGCCATCTGCTTCCTTAAGATTTAATGCTTCCCCCAACCCCACCATCATGACCCCAGTTCTACCTTACAAATCTGGCTTCACTGGAGCATGTACACTGGTACAGATAAAAGCTCTTGAAACACAGAACCCAGGACAGATAAATCCCTTAGGAACAATAACGGGAGTAGTGATACCATGAGGGTAGGAGGAGAAAAGGGTGACCAGTCACAATGCTTGCCAGGTAACACCCCCCACTAGGGGAACCAACAGCAGAAAGGGGTGAACGGAGATAGGGGATGGTGTCAGATATGAAAAATAATAATGATAACTTATAATGTATCAAGGGGTCATGATGGTGGCAAGGAAAGAAGAGGAGCTGATACCAAGAGCTCAAGTAGAAAGAAGATGTTTTGAAAATGCTGGTGACAACATATGTAGACACAATGAATATATGGATGGTTTTAAGAGCTGTAAGGGCCCCCAATAAAATGATGGGGCACACACACACACTCACACACACAGATTTACAACTTTGGGAACCCCAAGGTACTGTTCTCCTCTGGCAGGACCATAATCACTTGGAATTGACCCATATGAAGACTCTGCCCACAAGCACCTGTGCACAGGGAACAGGTGAGGGTCCTTTGGGTGGGGACCACTTGAGATTGTCCTCAAACTCTGGGAGCATTTGCAGCCAATCAGATAGATGTTAAATAATGTAAATCAACCAAGGGGAAGTCTTTTTCTTAGTGTCGGTGTACAATGGTGTGTGTGTGTGTGTGTGTGTGTGTGTGTGTGTGTGTTTAAATTGATACAAGAGGCCAGGGTGTCCTTTTCCACGTGGAACCCTAGATAAAATTTATTTCAGTGACTCAGTAGTGAAGGTGTCCAGAGGACCTTTGGGCATGTCTTCAGACCTCTTCGCTTATCCTGACCAAGGAAGGATCACCAACATCTAGTGATTGGAGACCAGAGGTGTCACCAAGCATCCTACAACAGGAGAGCTCTACAACAAAGAATTATCCAGCTCAGAACGTCAAGAATGTTGAGGTTCCGAAGCCCCAGACTTCCCTTACCTAAAGAGAACAAGGAGTCCTTGGGCACAATGACTATGCTTGTGTCAGTTCACCCAAACAGTGGAGGTGCAAGCCCACCTAAGGTGCCCCAGAAGAAACTCCTGGTGAGCTCCTTCCCAAACATCACCCCCTGAAGCCCCTTGGAACACAGTTCTCCTCTGGCATGCTGGGTTGACCACAAGTCTGGTTTTGCTCCAGCACAGCAGTTTTTTACACAGAACCAGGGTGATTCTGGGTGCAGAACACCTGGAGAGAGGGATGCCAAGGCCTCCTAGAGTTCCATTGTGGACCTAGACCATGCACTGTCACCAAATCTTCATGCTGTCATCCCTGGCAAAATCCCATCTGAGAGGCTAGATTCCCCTGGGCAGAGGAGGATCAAGGATGAAGGCAATGGAGGCCTTGACTGTCTCTTTACGGATGGTCTTTTACTGATCACCAAAATCCCTTGGTGTCTCACCTCACACTTCCATTTCCAGGTTTCCAGGTGAGAGGAGTTCCCTCCGGGAGGTGGAGAGAGAGTTCAGAGCCAGGGAAAGTTGGGTAAAGGCAGCAACCATAGAGAGTGGGAGACCCACAGGCAGGGAGGAAGATTGTGTTGATGGAGACGCCCTTGGTTTCCTGGGTTTAGTGGCTGTGATTCCGCCTGGTGTTTCTGCCGCCTGTGTCTTCTCACCGTTCTCTCCACTTCCCCCTTTCCCCACCCACCCCCCAGCACACACACACACACACACACGCCAGGTGGTTCCTGCTTACATACATGGCTTGGCGCTTTTACTCTTTGGCGAGGACCATTTCGCACATGAACAACACAGCCTCCGCCTAGAGATTTGTCATCCATCTGCTTGGAGAATGGCTGTCTGTACCCCTCCCCACACAGGTCCAGCCAACGTTTTCCTTTGGCCAATAGTTGCTTCCAGCAGCTCTTCCAAAAGACCCGCCACTGTAATGCCTTGTCCCCATTTCTCTGTCCTTCCCTGTGCCTCCCATGAGTGCCCTGTCCCTGCCCCTCTGCTAAGAAACCCCATCAGAATGAATGATGGAATTGACTTTGTGCACTCCCTTCCCAAGTGGCTGACTACTTATGAGCTTAAATCATTATTGCTTATGGTTGCCTGCCCCGCCCTCTTCTGATATTTCCCCTTTCTCCAGAAAAAAAAAATAGGGGAGGAATGACTCTCCTAGCCCTGCCTGCTAGCTCTGCCTCCACAGCAGTAATATGACAAACATGCCACGCGCTCTCCCTCTTCTGACCTGCTTTGGTATTTACGAGGTCCATTTTGCTATGTGTCTTTGTGGTGGTTCGGACTCTAAGCAGCACACATGCCACAGGCTGAAACCCTGCCCGGTCCTGTGTCATCCTCACCAGCACAGCTATATGGAGACTGTGAGTGCAGCTGTGGGGCCAGCCTATCTCATTGAGCCTCTTCGTCTCTTTTTGCCAATCCTCCACTGTATCAAGCGTGAGGTCCTTCTCTGAGGATTGATTGGCCTTCCCTGAGTTGACACCCAAAATGCTCAGGAAGAAATCGCAGGCAGGTATAACTCTCCCAGGGGAAGCTTCCATTCATCTCAGACAGAGGTTCGGGATGTGATAGATCTCATCGGAAGAGGATTGTTGCTAGATGAGCAGACCTTTCACGGCCCATTATTAAGACTCACTGCCCCTTTTCCCAGTGCAGGCCTACTGAATTCCATCTGGGAAGAGTACGGTTTCCTGCTCCTTGCAAAAAGGGGGAGTTCTGGGCCCCAGCCAGGTGTTTCCACACCACAGGACAGAGAATGTGCATTCATCACGTGGACATTGAGGTCCAGTGGGAAAGTAAGCCTCCAGTGACCACCTAGGAATTGTGTAAAATTAGATGGATCTGATTTGGGGTGTTGTCTCTGAGCAGCTTACCTTTTTCTCTTTTTCTTTAATTAAAATCCACACAAGAGTGGCATGGTTTGGAACTGTTTGTTTTCATAGGCTCTGGTTGTAGTCATCTTCCATGTTGTGCTTGTGGGTCATTCCATCTGGAATACCAAGCCATCACTGAGCTTCCCACCAGTGAGGTCTGTCTACTTGCTTTCTAATCATTACTTCGGGTCTGAGAGTAAGGGTGCGTTGTTGTGAATGCACGGTGAATGCTTCAGGGTACTAACTATTGTGTATGGTCTCTGTGAAAACAAAGGCAGGACCCACACCTGATCTCCTTTACCTATGGAAGGAAGACGGAGAAACAGACCCTGTACCAGCCTGCATCAACCCATGGCAGGGGTGAAGCATGCCTCCATCTTCCATTCAAACACCAACCATCCTTTCCATCCACAACACTCTAGCTGCTGGGTTGAATAGTCCTTTCCAAAGGCCACACAGAGCTCACAGATAGTGCGAGTAGGGGAGTTCATTACAGAAGTTAACAGGTTACCCTTCAGGATTGGAAAACCTTAAAGGTACGGTCATTTGTCCACAACAACACCTCTTCTCAGCCTGCAGCCAAATCTGCCTCTGGTCCCCAGCCTGCCAGCCAGGTGATCTCTTGGTCCGCGCCTTATCCTGTGGCCTAAGAAACTCGCCTGCTGCTCTGTCTCATGGTTTCCTGTCTGAGCAGAGTGGCTCCTCTGCTGGCATGGCTCCCGTCTTGCTCTGTGCTGCTGCCCCCAGCATGTCGGGCCGAGATCTTGAATGGGCTCCGTGGGGACTCCTCTTCCTTGATGCTCCCAGGACTTCTCTGTTTCTGCTTCTGAGATAGCTCTTTCTTATAACAGAAGAGTCACAAAACAGACCAATCTCTGAGTCAGAATCCTCTAGACCTTATTTGCAAGACCCCGCCCAGTCCTTCGGTTGGAGGTGGACACCAATGAATGGAAGAGCCATATGGAAGCAGTCTTACTTCACCACAGTTTGGGTCAAAATTCTGCAATTTAGGCAGAGTAACAGGATCACTTAGGTCAGAACACCAACCCGACTTCAAAGACAGTCATCACGATGCACAAAGTCGATGGGCAAGTGGAATTGAAAGATAAGTGCCTTTTCTCTCCAACTTTCTGAAGCCCATTGCAGTCTCCATTGTGTAAGAGCGAAGTCATGGTTACATTTCAAACATCAGCATGTCGGAAGTTATATTCCTCCCCTTCTTAACGTCTTAAGTGATACAACTGACAAATGCTTTCCAATATTTATTTAGAAAGTTGGCATCCTGGGATGGTTTCACAAGAGAACTCATTAGCTTGAAGGTCCCCAGAGACCAAAAAAAAAAAAAAAAAGCCATACAGCCCATCATATCACTAACCATAGGAGTAAGGTGCAGTGTTTGAGACTCTGATTTGATTTACAGACAACCATGGGGAGGTAATTTCCTGTTGCATAATTAATTGTATCAATGTTGGACTCCCTGCCATGTTCAAAGTATACTTCAGGGAACCCCAAGCTCTGTGGGCTCTCTCTTCCAAAGCACTCTGATGGTGGCTACTCATGGGAAAGTTATGGGTCGGAGTCTGTTTGGGGGTTGACCCAGACAAAAGGTCTGGGTATCTAACCCCACAAGATCACAGCCATCAGAAATCTACAGAGCATAATTCTACTTGGAAGCCCATGGCATGTCTCCGAATCAGAGTCAGTTTGTGGTTTGGCTTTTTCTAGTGTAGCTTCCCAGACTGTGTGTGTGTGTGTGTGTGTGTGTGTGTGTGTAAAAGACTCCTGTCCCCCAAGTCATCCTTGGCATTAGAGCCAAATGTCCATGGATCATGACCTCAACCCCACCCTTTCCCATCTCTCCATTCCAACTTGACTCTTCTGTGTCCCTCTTGCCCACTTGGAGTGGAGACTGGCTTGTCAATCAATGGCAGAAAGGATTGAGACCTCTTTGCAGGTAACCCTAACCCTCTGTGCCCCCCAGACTTTATTCACATCCCCTGGAACCTCCTGGCAGATCTCAGGCAGCTGCTCCATCACCCCCACCCCCAGGTTCTGTTCACTTGCATGTGTTCCCTGCAGGTAGGCTCACTGGCACCAATGCTTGCCACACTGGTGGTTCCCCATGGGATGTGTGAACTGTGGCCCAGTCTGGGTCTCTCACGTGTGAGAGTAGTACTGTGGGGCCCAGGTCTTCTACACGTGACACCCCACCCCACCCCAAGCGAGGGAAGACATTCCTCTTTTATTCCAAGGAAACAGTCCTTTGGACATTTTAAATCATTCATCTTAAATATTTTTAAAATTGAATAATTACTAGGCAAATGAATAGATAATAACAGCGTAAGTGGAGGTTTGGCTATTAATGATGACAATAATGATTAGAATGGATATAGTCTTTCTCAGGCATGTCTTATATGTCAATCACGGCACTAAAATATTTATCTACATGAGCCCATCAAAGGCGTATGACAGCCCAAAGATGTACACTGTCATTATCCCCATTCTACAGAACAGGACATTGGCTTGGAGTGGGTTCTTCCCTTCTTCTCTAGTAGTTCGAGGAGCTGCGGGACAGCAGTAGATAGCTGCTGTAACATCAGTGGGCTTCTCCACGGTAAATCCCAGAGTGGGGGCTAAGCATGAAGTGCCCACCTACTGACAGGCAGTAAGCTCCATCCCTAGAAATAGTAAGCTTAAAACACCTGCTGCCACCAAGCCCACTTCATCTCATAGCAACCAACAGAACAAACTAAGCTGTTCCGAGAGGTTTCCAAAGCTGTAGTGTTTATGGTAACACATGGCCTCACCTTTCTTCCTCTGAACAGTCGGTCGGCTCCAAACACAGACTTTTTGGTTAGCAAACAAGTGCCACCAAGGGCTCCTAGAACTCTGGCTACCTCAGCCAAATTCCAGACCCTGACTGACGCTCACATGAAGCTAACGCTGCAGAGGAACCGGAGCATCTTACTACTGTTTGAAGATTCTTTGTATTCCAAGAACTGTGTGGTCCAGTCATCCACTTCTCAGGAACGATAGAGGCCTTTCTGTTTCATTCTCGAGTTGATGTGACGTCATTTGGAGTTTTCTAGTGAATTTCTCAACTTTCTAACTTCCTTCTGGGAGCCAAGCCTTTCTGGAAGTCACGAGGCTCTGCGAGGGATGAGGACACATAAGGAAAGAAGCACCACATCCTTGGCATGGCCAACTGAAAGATGCCACTTCTGCAGAGAAGCCCAGAACTTCACGTAAGGAACCATTGATTTCTAGTGTGGAGGAAAATGATTTCCTGGGAGGTAAGGTCTCCTTGTGTCATGAGAACAATTTGAGAAATTGGATCTTCTGGACAGAGGGAGTGCACCACAAAGACTTATTCACCCACTCACTCACTGCCTTTCATCACTCCATTTCCTTGGAAAACAGGCCAGGCATGACAAGTAGTATCTCACTCCTCCTACTCGTGGTTGCTGCACCAGTTGCTGCAACTGGATGTCAGTGAATTTGGCTTGTAGTTCTGCCAATGGTTGAAATAGAGGTGTCATAAAATGTGTTCTGACTCTGATTTTCATTGGGAGCTGTGACTCTGGTATTATTACTTGTTTTCTGTTTTGCCTTGGCATAGAAAATCTTACCCCAACCCCAGAAATGTTATGTATGAATCAAGCCAGAGAGACCACTAGTGTCAGGTAAAAGTCAATCTGAATGAGATAGGTTTTATTCTTTTAATGGCACATCGTATTGTATAGTATCTTCTAGAGAAAAGGACCCTAAATGTTAGGACAGTGAGGAAAAGAATAAAACATCGTCTCCCAACTCCGCTGCCTCATCCCTCGCCTGGAGAATGGCTGTGGGTCTGAACCACTCACCTCTCAACTTATCCACTATACCACCAGAGTCCCATGTTATGTGCAAAAGCCAAACCTACCCTTGTTGAGTTCATTCCAACCCACAGCGACCCAGGAAGACAGAATGGAACTGCTCCTTAGCGTTTCCAAGATTAAATCTTTCTGGAGCAGACAGCCCCTTCTTCCTCCCTCAACGTGGCTGGGGTGGTAGGGGTGGGGGGTGGCCAAACTTGGCGTTAGCAGCTCAGTGCCCAAGTCAGACACCATCAGGATTCCTTGCGAGTGTAACTTTACAGCAAGGAGCAAGCCCCATCTTGTTCCCACAGAGCACCTTTGAGTTCTGAACTGCTGACCCGCCAGTTGGCAACCTACTAACTTCATTGCCATGGAGTCTATTCTGATGCCTAGTGACCTAGCAGGTCAGGGTGGAACCGCCCCTGTCAGTTTCTGAGACGCTGTGGGAGTAGAAAGCCCCATCTTCCTCTAGAGAATCAGATGGTGGTTTCCAACTGATAACCTTGCAGTCAGCAGCCCAACAGTGGGGTGAGACCTTCTCGTTCCCTGTCCCAGAGTTAGTGTTGGCTCATAGTGACCTCCTGTGGGCTTCTGGGACTGTGATTGTTTACAGCAGTAGAAACCCCACCTTTCTCCTGCAGTGTTGCTGCTGGTTTTCAACTGCTGACCATGGGCCTCACAGTCCCATGCCTAACCATTACACCACCACGGCTCCCAAAACAAACACAAGGAAGCCCAACTAATGACACTGACGTGTCATGGGCCTGCTATATTCTGTGATGTCTTTAAATCTGTGTACGCTTCATGAGCAGCTGAAACAGTGGTTTCAGGGACTAGAAGTTCATTTGCATAAGTCTAGGCATTTGGCTATCTTGGGTCTAGCACTCCCTGGTTCCGTGGGCGGCACACTGTGTGGGTTCATCTTTCATGATGCAGACGCAGCTTTATCTTGGGCTGCTCCACAATAGTGTCAAGTGAATTCTGAGCCAGCAGAGACCTGGGCTTAGGAACCTCAGGGATCGCAGGAGAACAGGTTGCATTTGTTTTCACAGATACAGGCAAGCATTGTGCCTCCACCCTCTAAGAGGTCAGTGGGTTAAATGTGGTCTTGAAGCTCCGTATGGCCCCTGATATATTGGGGAATCTTTAGATAAATCAGGATCTCTGTGCAATGAAAGATGGGTAACAGCAACAATCACGTCTGCACCCAGTGTCTCCCACCTACTATTAGTCATGACGGGGGAATGAGATCACCTTTTCTACCACAGGGAGGGCTGATCCATGGCAATGACTTTCCGTGCCTTGATACTGCCTGGCCAATTCTAGTTAGCTCCTTAGGTTACAGAAAGCAGTTCACATTTGCCTCACAAAACTTAAGCATCTCTTAAATACACAATAGATATTCCATTCCCCAAACTTCTGGTGTTACATATATTTTTTTAAATTTTTCTGGTGCTCTAAACTCTACACTTTAATTGGATTTCATCAGCTTCTGCATCAATGTTTTCCTTTCAGCCAAGATCCGATCCAGATATCGCCTGGCATTCAGTTGTCATATTTACTTAGACCTCTCAGGTCTATGAGAGTTGATTTTAATGTCCTTGTTTGCCATCACCCAAACCGTGTTTCTTTTTGAATATTTTTTATTATGTTGTATACTGAGATAGCATGTTGTTTGACCTTTCGACACTCTTCACATGTATGATTCAGTCATGCTAGTTAGGTTTAAGAACTCTGGTGACATACTGGTTACACATTGGACTGTGATCAGAAAGGTCAACTATTCAAAACCACTAGCCATTGCTTGGACTTTCTACTCCCTCAAGGAGTTTCAATCTTAGAAACTCAATGGCAGTGAGATTTTTGTTTTAGTTAGGCTCATTACCCGGTGTCTTTCACTATTACATAC
>PVJH01049290.1:0-10387 GCA_004026705.1 Nesogale talazaci
TGACCTTCAGTGCCAGGCCCACCACCCCATCCCCTGCCCCTCCCTCAGGCACCACGGGACCACCCGGGCCAAGCCCCCAGGGAAGCCCTTCCCCCTGGGCACCACGCCCAGAGGCATCTCAGGGAGGGGGGTGTTGTCCTGCGGGCAGGCGGGCACTGGGAGGAGAGGAGGAAGCCGCTGGTTTTCCGGGCTGGAGCTAGTGCCCTCCTGGGGCTTGCCTGTCAAAGCATTTCCTCAACCGCTGGCCAGCACCCAGGACCAGGGGCCGGTGACAGTGGACAGGTCCTGCCACGGAGCGGGCCACCCCCCCTCCCATCCCCCAGTGCAGGACAGGAGACCCCTCTGTCAATGGAGCCTTTTGAGTCTGAGCACAAAACCCTAGTGAGTCAGGGCTGGCCGGCGGGCGGGGAGGGGGTGCCCAGACCAGCCTGGGGCCTCCCCGCCCCGGATGCCCAGCCTCCCCACGTAGGACAGGCAGCCACTGTGTGGAAGACCCATGTTGGCCCCTGTGCCCACAGGACCGCTAGAGAACTCGGGGTGGGGGGGGCCCAGTGATGATGAAAGCCCAGGCTGCCTCCTCCACTTCTCTAGACATTCCCCACCCCCGCGGTCCCGGGAGCTGTCCTGGGTTCCCCCCACCCCCCGACCCTGCTGCATTTCCCAGAGCAGAACCCAAGGCATCTCAGCCTGCCAGCACTGGGAGAGGGCAGGGGTGCGGCCTGCCTGTGTCCCCAGGTCCCAAGAGATAGCAGCAGAGTGACTGACTGCTGGGGGGGGGGGGGGGGGCGTGGCTCCGTCCAGCCCCTTCAGAGAGGGCAGCAACCATGGCGGCTCAGGCCCCCGGGGATATACCTTTGTCGGACCAGAGCCGAGACTCCCGGGGAGCAGACGGAGACCCCCAGTCTGCCCCCCTCACCCCAGGCTCCCACGTGGCTGAGAGGGACAGGTCAAGGCCCCCCCCTCACCCCGGGCCTGTGCCCTACAGTGGCTGAGGGTAAGGCAGGTGGTCAGGCCGCCTGTGGGGAGGACACGTAGGATGCCTGCAAGATGGGGGCAGGCTTGAGACCCCGGCTGGCCGGGCCCCTCCCCCTCACCTGGACCATGTCTTTGCGCAGGTGCCGCCACGCAGCCATGGCCAAGTACTTCGGGGATGCGCCCCCCGCCTGCCACCGGGGCTGTGACCACTGCCAGGACCCCGCGGCCGTGAAGAGGCAGCTGGACTCTCTGGGGCACAGCGCCAGCCGGAGCAGGACCTGCATCGGGCCCTCGTCCCCGGGCAAAGGCTTCGACCCTGAGTTGTATGAGGGTGGTCGCAGGGGCCACGGGGGTTTTAGCAGGTGAGGGCCACACATCGGGGCGCAGGCCACAGCTGCCCAGGGGAGAGCTGGGGGCCGGGGAGGGGGGGTGGCCAGGTTCTGTGGCCTTCCAGAGACCAGGCCCGCGATGCTCACACCTGCCTCCAGGTACGATGAAGACGGCAGCAGCGGTGGGGAGGAGGCCCGTGAGGAGGCCCGCAAGCGGGAGTGGAGTGTCTTCTACCAGAAGCAGATGGGGCTGCGCAAGGTGAGGATCCCAGGGCCCCCAGCCCCCACCCCGAATTGGCCAGGGCCCCCTGAGGGGCTCACAGCCGCTTTCTGACCCTCCCAGGGCAAAGGCCCCTCGGTGGAAGAGTTCGTGCCCCCAGGTGAGTGAGGGGCTACTGGGGCGGAGGGCCATGGGGGTGGAGGGGGTGAGGTAGATGGAGCACGCCCCCCTCCCCCTCTCTCTCCAGATGAGGACTGTCCCCTGAAAGAGGCTTCCAGCAGAAAGATCCCCAGGCTCACCGTCAAGGTACAGGGGTGGGAGACTAGGGCATTCTTCACTGCCCTGGGGTCCTGTGGCCTGTGACCCGCCCCTTTCTACCCCCCCAGGCACGGGAGCATTGCCTGCGGCTCCTGGAGGAGGCCCTGAGTGGGAACCGCCCGGCCACGGCTGCCTCGGAGAGGTGAGGGTCCAGGCCCAGCCGAGCAGGCTCCCCTCGCCCAAACCCCCCCGCCCTCGCAGGCACCAGCCTCCCGTGCCCAGGGGTGAGTGCTCCCTGCTGACTTCCGGCCCCTCCTCCCTCCCGCAGGGCCGCCCTCCAGGCCCAGGCCCTGGCGCTGGAGTATCAGGTCTTCCAGAGCAGCAAGATGGCCAACCTGTACAAGGCGGGCGTGCTGAAGAAGGTGCGTGGGCTGGGGCTGCTCTGCCCAGGCCCCTGAGGGAGGCCAGGCCCTGCACGGCGTCTAGCCGGCCACTTCTGGGGCAGAGCCTGACTGCCCGACGCCGTGAGGACCAGAGCTGGCCCAGGGTCTGGCTGCCTGGGGCCGGGGCCAGAACTACTTGGCAGGTGGGGGGGTAGGGGGGTTGCGGAGCTAGTGGCCCCAGCGTCCTGTCCCCCACCCCAGGTGGCTGAGATCCACAAAGCCTCCAAGGACGGGCAGCTGTACACCAGCGTGGCAGACGGGGCGGAGAGAGCGGAAGCCCAAGCAGTGCCCAGTGAGCATGACCTCCTGCCAGCCTCCCAGGTGTACTCGGTATGTGGGGACCCCGCCCCGGGGCTAAGGGGAGCCCCTATGCTGCAGCCACCCTACCTTTTCTCTCCTGACCCCAAAACTGCACCCACCAACCCACCTCTAGCCCTGCCCAGCGGGCCCCGGCTGGATCAGCGGGGGTGGGTGCCCGAGGCCTCGCACTAGGACTCCCCTTCTTCCCCGCAGTTCAAAGCCAAGCGGATGGGAGCCGGCTTCCCCAGAGGGTCCTGCCTGTTCCAGACGGCCACGGAGCTGATGGAGAGGACGCGGGCCGAGGAGGGGTCAGGGCCCCTACCCCTGCAGGGGGGACCAGAAGAGCCTCCCACGCAGGTTCACAGCTGCCGGGAGGAGGGCAGGGCCGAGCTTCGAGGAGCAGACCCCGGAGGGGGCGCTTCCTCTCCCGAGAAGCCCGAACGCCCCTCCAGGGGCAGCCCCCTAGCCAAGGCCCGGGCCAGGCGGAAGCAGCAGCTCTTGGCCGAAGCCGCCCGCAAGGACTCGCAGAGCATCGCCCGCTTCTGCCGGAGGCCGGAGAGCACAGCGGGCGCCCCACCGCCCCCTCTGAGCTCTGAGGAGCCCTCCGGGGGGGAGCAGCCCGGGTAAGGGGGCCTGGTGGGGGTGGCGCTGGCAGCACCGCCCAAGCATGGGTCTCTGGAGCCCAGGGACGGTTCCTGAGACCGTCCTGCTCTTCCCCGGTCAGCACTCACCCCCGTGGAGACCAGACACCCCCACAGGAGACCCAGAGGGGCAAGCGGCCCCGGCCCCAGCAGGTACTTCAGGGACAGGCCCCGTGGGGAGGGGTGGCAGCTCGGAGCTGGCCATGCTCTGCTCCAGGCTGCCCGGCATGGAGGCACAGACTGCAGAGGCCCAGAGGACCAGCCCTACAGAGCGGGGGGCGGCGGGCCTGACTCTCCACTGTGACCCTGCCCAGGACAGCACAGACAGCCTGGCGGGGAAGCGGCCCTGCCCCTCAGCCCAGCCCTGCGTCTCCACTGAGGCCGCTGGCCGAGGCACAGCAGGGGACGCAGGCGCCATGCACCACGCAGCCCGAGAGCCCTCGCAGCCGCCAGCCCCCGGCGTCTCCCTGAAGGAGGCCGCCAGCACTGTGGTCAGGTGCCTCACCCCTCTCTACAAGCAGGGCAAGTTTGCCTCCAAGGTAGGGTCTGGGGGCCGGAGGCAGGGTGGGGCAGGACCGGCACGTCTAACCCTCACCCTTGGGGGCTGCCCTGGCTGCTTCCGGCCCCCTCACCCCCTTGGTGCCCCCCAGGAGCTGTTCAAGGGCTTCGCCCGCCACCTCTCACACCTGCTGACCCAGGAGACCTCCCTGCCAGGGAACGGTGAGTGCCGGGGAGAGGGGGCACGGGGCTGCGGGGCAGGGGAGACTGGCCCTCACAGCCCGCCCTCCCCACAGTGGAGGAGGCGGCCTGCAGCCTCATCGGGCAGTTCTTCGATGGCCGCAGCCGGTGTGAGAGCAGCACTGACTGGCAAGGGCTGGCCGGCCCTCAGCGATGACCACGTCGCCTGGCCCCTGAGACCCGACCTCCAGGGGCTCGCCTCATCTCAGGGTGCTTCCCTCCCTGTGCTGCAGGGGCCTGGGGCCCTCTCTCCATGAGCGCCCCCCCCCCCCACCTCCACTCCCTGGCCCATCGTGGCTGGGCTGTCTGGGTCAGGGCCCTGCCGTGGTGGGGGCCGGTGCCCTGGGCCAGGGAGAGGACCTGCTGCTTAGTGCCGAGGCTGTAGCCAGGGGTGGCAGGGTGGCCCCGCCTGCCCGCTCCAGAGCAGTGCCTGCCGGCCTGGTCCCGCATGGGGAGCGGGCCAGGCCTTCCCTGTCTCTCCTGCCAGCAAGGCTCGGGATGTTGGCCTGGGAATAAACGCCAGTTTGTGCCGACACACGCCCTTCTCTCGGGACTTTTATTTCTCTCGCAGCCCCAGGTGCCCACACCGAAGTCCCGCAGCACCCCTCCCTGCCCACTCCCACCAACCCCGGCTGGGCCAGCGCCCACCCGGGAGTCCTCGCTGATGGCCAGAGCTGCCCCGTCCTCAGCTGCCACACGGCCCAGCCAGATCGCCCAGCCGCGGGCCCCTAAGGCCCCATGCCCGCGTGGCCGTCGCGCAGGAAGATGATGGTGTGCTGCAGCTCCTGGGCCTGCGGGCAGAGGGCACCGGTCACTGCCCCCTGCGCCCCGCCCCCGTGGCAGACTCCCGCCGGGACGGGCCGCCCCGCTCACCTGCAGCACCTCGAACCAGACCGTGTGGGGCTGGTCGGCAGAGCCATAGCTGAGCTGCAGCCCCGGGACCCCGCCCTCCTCCAGGGGGCTCATCAGGTGGAGCAGCTGCACCTCCCGCAGGGCGATGGAGCCGCACAGCGCCTGGGGGGCGGGGGGGTCAGGTCACCGGCTGGCCGGGCGGGGAGGGCCGCTAGGCCTGAGAGGGGGTGTCGGGCAGGGCCCACCTGGGAGCTGGGGTCCATGAGGACCAGGTCGTGGCGGCCGAGCCCCAAGAGGCAGGGCCTGGGCAGGGTCAGCTCGCTGGAGCGCAGCACCGTGTACGCCGTGTAGCCGAAGAGGGGCAGCTGCCTGGCGGCCTCTGGGGTGAGAGGAGGCAGGGGCTCTGGCGGGCGCCGGGGGGCGGGGAGGGGGAGGCAGGTGCCGTCAGGGCCCCCAGCCCGGCGCACGCAGACCCACCGAGGAAGCCGATCTGCGCGTCCAGCGGGCTCTGTCCCTGCAGCCGGTCCAGCTCCCGGCCCAGCAGGGCCCACACAGCGGCCGTGCGCACCTGCGCCTGCACGGGCTTGGGCAGGTACATCAGCAAGTCTTGCCTAGGGCACAGGCGGGGCCGGGTGATGGCCTGGTGCAGGGGCTGGGCAGGGCACAGGCCCCAGAGAACCCAGCCACTCGCTTGGGGGGTTAAGGGGGGCCCTGGGGAAGAGAGGTCCTGGGAGCAGGGGGAGGGGGCCCGCACTCACTGGGACAAGGGGTCCGCGGTGGCCTTGCTGAGGTGCTGCAGGGCTGCCAGGTGGGCGAGGCGGGCCTCATCTTGGGGGTTCACCGGCAGCTTCCCCTGGAGATAGTCCAACAGCACCTGAGGGCAAACGGGGGTGGGAGCGCTGTGGAGGTGGGTGCAGAGCCCCCCCCCGCCCCCGACAGGACGCAGCCAGCTGCCCAGCACCCTGAGGCAGGGCGCCTACCTGGCTGTAATGGATGGCGATGCAGGTGGGATGGTCCAGGTGCAGCGGGGTCTCCCAGCACAGCCGCCGGCTGTGCAGGCTGGTGTCCTCTGTCCCCAGCAGGCTGGTGAGGTACTCACAGGGCCGCAGAGGCCGCACCAGGTCCCCTGCCGCCAGGGGCTCCCTCAGAGCCTGCCTGGGCCCCTGCCCTGCCGGCCCCGCCACGGTCAGTCCCCCTCCCGTCCCCAGGGAAACGGCCTCATGCGTGGACACTACCTTCCCCTTGGATAAGGAAGAGGGCAAACTCCTGCACTTCCTGCGCCTCCGTGATGCCCATGTGTCCACACAGTTCCTCCAGCACGTCCGCAGCCACCTGGCACGGAGACGGCCGTGAGGGGAGCACGCTCTCCCTGTCAGCCCCGCCCCCACCCCACCTGTGGGCACGGCTCTCACGGTGAACATCTGGACGTTGGTCTTGTAGTCCACCCCCCCTGACATGTGGATCAGAACCTTTCGGGCCACGTGGCCTTTCTGTCAAGTCGGAAAGTCCCGGTCAGAGTCCGCCTGACACTCCTTCAGGCGTCTCAGGACACGCCCCTCACACCCGCACCCCCCCCCCTGCTGCACCCCCAATACCAAGAAGGCCTGCAGCTCCCCCGGCTTGGGCAGCCGCTGGCGCCCCCCGTACTTGACCGTGCGCTGCAGGTGCTCCTGGGTGCTGTGGGCTAGCTCTGTGGCGGGGGTGAGGGAGGCAGGTGGGATCAGAGACCCTGGTCGGCCAGCACCCACCTTCCTGCCACCCCGTCCCCACCCACAGGTACTTAGGCTGGGGTCAGCGTCCTGCAGGAACTTGGTCACGTAGGGCATCAGGGTGGACGTCGGCAGGAAGAAGCCGGTGAGGAGGCTGAGAACGGTCCAGCCTCGGGCGCTGTGCTCCCTGCAGGCCGCCAGCAAGCAGTCAGGCCTCCACATCCAGGGCCCACCCCTCCTCCCCCCCCCCCCCACCAAGGACCCAGGTCCACCCCAGCAGGCATCCCACTCACGGCTGGGGGTGTCCCGTGACCTGCTTGATGACCTGGCAGTAGACTTCATCCCTGAGAGTCTCCACCCGGCAGAACTGGAGGGCGGGGGTGCCAGGAGGGGCAGGAGGCGGGGCTCAATGCCAGGGAGAGGACTTGGGCCGTGACACAGGTGGAGGGGACACCACAGTCTTGGCAGCACCCACGTGGCCAGTCACTTTGGCTGTAAATCAGCCTCACTGCTTGGCCCTGCCCGGCCCCCCCACCGCCATCCCCTCTTCCACTCCGGGCCGGCCCAGCATGGGCCTCAGTCCACCCCTCCGGCAGGCCCTCCCCCGGCCTGCAGGCCCCTCCTCTGCATTTCAGACTTAACCCACCCAAGTCACACTCCTCCCTCTTCCCATCGAGAAGGTGAGGGTTTAGAGACAGCCTTGTCCCCTCCCCTCCCCCCTCCGCCTGGCCAGGGCCAGCCCGCGCCTGGGACCGTGCCCCATGAGCTCAAGGCCAGTCAGAACGGCCCTGCCTACCCGCGCTGGACCTCTGCACGGCCCCCGCTGCCTTCCCATCTCCCCAAGAGACCCGAGGCACCCCAGGGCTCCCTCCCATCAGGACCTCTCATCTCCCTGCCCAGTGGCCACATGGCTCCCTCTCTCCTCTTACTGCCCCTTGCGCCCAGGACACCTGGCAGCGAAGCCCAGCGAGGGCCCACCCAGGAGCCGGGAGGAGCACGCTTTGTGAAAATGCTAGGTAGCCGGAGAGGGGGCAGTTCCTCCCCGGGCCTGGGGGGCCCCATACAGGAAGGTGGAAGCTGACCAGGGCAGGGGCATGCACAAGTGCAGCCCCTGGAGCCAGGAAGTCCGTACACCTGGATTGGCCCAATCTAGGCCAGGTGGGCTTAGTTCAGCCCATGGAGTCAACCAACACCGTCGACCACGCCCCCAGCAGAATGCCTCCCCAAAGAGCCAGACTGGGAGACCACCCTCTTTCCCAGACCACCCTCCTCCGAGGTCAGGCAGCAGTCGCCCCACCCAGCCACCCACCCCACTCCCCACAGCCGCCAGGTGCCGGCGTGCAGGGCCCCGCGGGGGCCTGTGTGCAGTGACTGTCACCTGCAACCTCTGTCCTTTATACAAACCTGCCCGGATCACAAAGCCGGCGTCGGCGTGAGTTCTTCCTCACAGGCAGACCCACGCACCGGGCCGTTTCCCACCCGAGAAATCCGACAAAACCACAGCCCGACGCCCTGCCGCATTCTCCCGGGGTGACGGAGGGCGCGACAGCACACAGGACGCTGAACGTCCGTCCCCTCCCTCCCAAGGGCCAGCCGGTCCCGTGCGTGGGGGACCCCGGCGCGCTCACCTCCAGCACCTCGTACAGCAGCTCCAGCTCGTCCTTGTCCCGGGGCTTGGGTTGGTCCCCCATGAACTGCATCAGAGCTGAGGGGAGGGGAAGCGCTCACTGCTCACACCCCCTCCTGGGCTGATCTGTTTGGACCCCCTGCCCAGAGCCCCTTTCCCCTCCTGCTCGCTTCGCAGGGACCCAACAGCACAGGGAAGGAGTGAGACTGTCACTGGCCTTGTGGGCGGCAGCCTGCCGTGTAAGCACGACTCCCCGGAGCCCAAGCCCCCCTGGGGCTCCCCGGCGACGCAGGGTCAGCTGCAGCCTCTCTGGCGAGCCAGGGCCGACTGGTCTGAAGTCCTGCCCCAAGAGGAGCGCAGCGACGAGGCGGGGCCCCTGCCATCGGCTGTTCCTCCGGGAAGGGAGGCTGGGAACAATGGGGCCCCCACAGCCGCACACGGCGCAGGACCCTGCCCCGAGTTGCCCCCTCCCTTCTCTCCCAGACTCTGCTACAGCCCATGGGGGGTGGGGAAGACACAGGAACCCCCAGGAGCCACAGGGCCCTGACTGACCACCCACCCTGGCGGCGGGACCTGGGACCCGGGACCACTCACCCCGGAAGCTTTCCACCGCCTGCCTGTTGGGAGCCTCGTCACTGAAGCAGATGAGTGACTCTCGGATGGGCCCCTGCGGTCACAGAGGTGGTCTGTGGGGTCGAGGGCCTTGGCGGGCCCAGGGAGGCCAGGGCCAGCCTCTCCTCACCCACCACGTCACCCCCTCACCTTGGTGTACTGCACCAGGCTGGCCAGGGCCTTTGCCTCCTCGCCTCCGCCTGCTGGGGCCAGCCTGCAGGGACAGAGGGACCACAGCCCTGCTTGGCCGGTCCCTCTGCCCTCTGCCCCATGAGGCACGTGTGGGGGCCATAGCCTGGCAGCTCTCACCGCCAAGGGACGGGCAGACCCGGGGGAGGCGGGCACGGGGCACTCACGGGGGCTTGCGGAAGAAGCGCAGGGCGAATTCCTGCATGGTGTAGCTGTGGGGGTCGGTGGGCTGAGAGCTGAGGGCCGGCGAGGAGGGCAGGTTGGTGGACTCCCAGTCCTCACTGAGAGCCTGGCTCCGGGGCGGCGCGGGGCGCTGGGAGCACAGGAGACCTGCTGCTACCCGCGTGGCTCCTGGCCTGTCCCAGAGACCCTGCCCACCCAGCCACGCCAGGCCTGAGGGCAGTGAGAAGCACACACGGGGAGACGGGGCAGTGGAGAGGTGTTTATTGAGTGCCCGCGGGACACCAGCTCCTGCCCGCCGGGGGCTTACAGTCTGACGGGGGTCGGGAGGGAGGGGTGGGGGGGTGGGCACGGGGCAGCGAGCGGGCAACAGGGACTTTGCAAGAGGGGGTGGGACAGGGACAGAGTTTTCTCACTCTGCCCTTCCTCCGCTGCCAGCTAGGCCCCCAGCCCCGTCGCCCTCACCTCTGAGGCCCTGGCCCCAGGAGGTGGCCCCGGCTCCCCACTGCGGCGCCGGCTGCTCTGCTGCTCCAGCCGGAAGTCGGGGGCAGCTGCCGGCTGCACCAGGTCGGCAGGGAAGAGTCCGGAGCGGCCCCCACTGGAGCCGAACTGCCAGCCTGGAAGGCAGCCATGAGGACACGGGGTCCTTCCCCGCAGCAGGCAGGAGGGCGGGAGGAGGGGGCCCTCCCCAGGCCCGCCCCCAGGTTACCTGGCTCCAGGCCAGTCATGGGCAGCAGCTTGATGAGGTCCCCGCGCTGGACGCTGAGCAGGCTGCTGTCATCGGTGATGTAGCTTCTTAGGGCGATGACGTAGTCGGAGTCCTGGGGGCAGGGACGCGTGTGGGCCCCGGCCCTCGGCTCAGCCCCCCGGTTCTGCCACAGCCCCGCCCCGGACAGCATGCGCCACCCCGGCCTCCCCGCACCTGCCTTGGTGAGCTCCCGCAGGTACAGGGCCACCATGGCCCTGACGACGCCTGCCCGGGCCGTGTGCAGCACCAGCTGCTCCCGCCTCAGCGTCAGCTCCAGGGTGGACTCGCCCCGGCTCTCCACGCCCAGCACCTCGGCAAAGCTGCGCACGCACAGGGTCGGAGGGGGGAGGGGGGTGAGCTGGGGGAGCCCTGGCGCCCCCCGCCCCCCGCCTGGCCCGGCTCACCTGTAGGAGCAGAGGGTCTTCAGCTGGTCCAGGTGGAAGCCGGCCCCGCGGGTCACCTTGAGCAGCCGCAGCCCGCGGTGGGACACAGCCAGCAGCTGCACGTCGCTGCCGCTCTCGCCCTGCCGCCCGCGAGAAGGTGGGGAGGTCACAGGAGCCCCTCCC
>PVJH01049291.1:0-10382 GCA_004026705.1 Nesogale talazaci
GCGCAGTGCAGTTAGTACTCTCTCACTGAATTGGCATCCGCTTAAAGTTAGACAAAATCAGAGAAGCCATGTTCAGCCTCTTCTGTTTGTCAATCCCTCCAAATTCCTTATTGAAATAATAGATTTTCTTGTTGCAGAGTATGATATGGCATGTTGCAACTACTCCCAAACCCAGAGCTTTGAAACAAGCACAGCATCTATTTTACTCGCAGATTGGAATAGTGACAGGGCTAGTTTCCGTTTATTTGAAACTCAGGTAGCTAAAGTCATCTGGAGCCTGGCTGGCTGGTGATGGAGCCACTCAAACTGAGACAGGTGTTAACAGTTGGGGCTGCTCAGACCCAGCTCCCTTCCTCTATGTAGTCTCTCCACATGATTCCTGGAGCACAGTGCCATTGATGTAGCCAGTCTGTTGCCATGGTACCTGCGATCAGAAGGCACCTGTCCCAAGAGAAAGAGCCACAGCGCGCATCAATCACCTTGTGATTTTGCCTCAGAAATCACATGGTGGTGTTGTAGACGCCATTCTGTTTGGCTCTGACTCAGAGCAACTCACATGCGACCAAAACAGCGGAATACATCCAGTTGTGTACCATCTCCATGATGCAGGTATATTTGGCCCTATTGATGCAACATTGTGTCAGACCATTGCAGGAAGGGCTTCCCTGGTTTTCCTTTTACCCAATCATGTCCTTATTCCACCAAAAATGAACAAAACCCCCACCTCATTGCCATCAGGTCAAGGCTGACTCAAAGTGATCCGCCCGCCCCCGACCCCTGCCTTGGGATTGGGAGACATAGCTATTGAGTGGAATAGAGAGACCAGGCCTTCTCCCAAGGAGCTGCTGGTGGTCTCTGAGCGACTGACCACTCCGATCCCGGCCCAACAGTTACAGAGGGCTCCCTCTCTATGACACAGGCAAGTGAAGCACGTAAAAGACATATCTCCATACTCTCCCTGGGTCCATGGATCAGCTTCAGCTTCTGAGGAATGCAAAGAATGACACATGGAAAGGGAAATGGTTTCTCTGCCTCTGCATATTTTGGTAACACCAACCTATTAATGGGCTTGCCATGTTGGTAGCTATCTTTCTTTTATTTTATCCGACAGTGGCCATAGCACTCTGATCTTACCAAATCTCTTCTGAAAGGCTGATCTTGGAAGCAAAACGGGGCTGGTTCTAGCGAGTAGGCAGGGTTCTCTATGCATGTTGCCTCTTCTATAGAGCTGCCTCGCTACGAAGGACCCCTGGTGACGCAGTGCTTAAGTGCTGGGATTCCCACCCAAACATCCACAGCTCTAACTCTCCCTGTGAGAGAAAGGGAGTCTGGCAGTTGGCATCCCCAAAGGTGGACAGTATCGGAACCCATGTGGACCAGGTTGTTATGACTCGGAATCTAATGTGATTATTTCACGTGCTCTTTGCCATATATGTGCTAAAACATATATTAACATAAATTTGTAGGTTTGGTATGCCTGATGATACATAGTATCAATGGAAAAGCATCAATCGTTACTTAATCAAGTACATCACTATGCATTTTATGTAAGCTTTTGTAAAATCTCCCTTTAATTACATATTTATGACATTTTAAAATCATTAGAGTATCCAAAGGAATTGACTTCTGCTTAGGATTTACCTAATTTTTAAGCTTAGACCAGAAGGTTAACGCACATTTATTCTTCAAACTTGGACTACAGAAATAATAGTGGATCAGATTGCCCAATAGGAAACAATATTATTACACCTGTTGAAAGTGGAAATGGAAAAAAGTATGTAGACGTCATTGTGAGGTCCCCATTTGGGGTGGGAACTTGTGAGTTTGAGCAGAAAGCATAGACTCTGGAGATTTCATGCGTGTGCTCTATGAATCATAAGAGACTGAGAAACAAGGGAAGATGCAGTATTCCACAGACCAGCTCCTCCGCTCCATGAGGATCTGCCTGGGAATAAAACTGAGGTAGAAAGGAATGTTCCATCAAAGAACACTGACAGGTTACTTGTGAGGTTACAAATGAGGATTACAAATGTATTTAAGAGGCAGCAAGCATTGTTTTTGTGGAGGCACCAACTTTGAAGCTAGTGCTGAGTAATATATGAATTATTTTTTGAGCCACATTTTGACTTCCTGTGTTTTACTGTTGTAATCCAAGTTATTTTATTAGCAACATACATGCAAATCATCTTTTAGTTGGACCTTCTCTAGCAACACAAGTTGTTGATGCTAATTGCTCCTTTGCCACCTGTGTTTGCAGCAAAAAACTTAGTTTGCTGTGTTAAGTGTCAATCCTACTTTGTTTCAGAAATTTGAGAAATTGTTTTTCTTTAATATTTATGTAAAGTTTTGAGCCATCATAAAATATCTGACTCTGACAGATGAACAAGGAGACTTTGTGTTTCATTTTGTAACAAGGAAACAGATTCAGTAAAATTAAGTTTACCTAGGTCAAATAGATACAAAATTTAGGAAGTTTAATTTTTAATACCTGGTTCTCTGACTATATGTATACATCCACATGTATACATGCATATATAAATGCATATAAGTATATAATTCATTTTGAAATATCAGAAAAATTACTTTCATATATTATTGATATTGTCCATTAATTTCCCATTCTGTAGCATCACCTTTCTTTGTAATGGGGTATGCATAGAAACACAGTTCCTTCCAATTAGTTGCTTAAGTAGCTGTCTTCCAAATTTTTTGGCATTGATTAGTAATTGGGAACTAGAAGAATCAGCATATAGATATGCTAATTTACCACAGGAATCAAAGGGAAGGATTAATAAATACTTGTTCTTTATTTTAAATTAGTGGACATCTAGTAATTGGAAAATTCTGTGCAATATGATGTACGGTGAATTAGTTATAGCCATTGTAGATAAGTGCCATGTGAGTCAGTTCCATTCATAACCAGCCTCTGTATAACAGAATGAATCACTCCCATTTTGCTTTCTTTTAACCATCATTGTCGGATCTGGGCCAGTTGTTGCACACACTGTATCAGGTCACCTCCTTGAGAGCCTTCTCTTTGTCACGACTTCTTACCTTCACCAAGCATGTTGTTCTCCAGGGACTGGTCCCTCCAGATTATATGTGCCAATGATGTGAGATTCAGTCTGGTCATCCTCAATCCTCAGGATCATCCTGGATGATCATCCAAAACTCATTTGCATCCTTCTGCAAATCCGTGCTGAATTAGATATTATCCCACTTTAAGTTTCTGGCAGCTCCCTGCTGATGTATTTCTGTAATCATTTTGAAATATCAGAAAAATATTAACTTCTCATCATGTTAATGATATTGTACAATAATTTCCACATTTTGTGGCATCACCAACTTTTCGTAATGGGGCACATGGGGCATACATAAAAATGTGGCTCCCTTTAGCTTCGATTAGTTGCTTAGGTAGCTGTCTCCTAAATTCCTTAGCATAGACTAGTAAGTGGGAACTAGAAAAAGCTTGATGCTCCATTTTTTTTTTTTAGTTTTTTTTTTTTTGGGGGGGGCATCACTGCTCTCCGGTGGTGGGAGTAGGAGGCCCAGCCCCACTGCTGGAATTGAACCTCCGTCCCAGTGGGCCGCAGTCCCGCGCACAACCACTACGCCACCGGGGCTCAGCCTTGGTGCTCCATTTTGATTGGTATTCCATCAATTCCTAGACTTTTGTGCATTGGTAATAACTTCAGTGTAGCTTAGACTCCTACCTTCAATAAGATTACTGATCTTATACTGCTACTTGAAATGGTTGCAAGTGAACTAGATCTTTTTGAGACAATCCCTCTGTGTATCCCTCTCACCTTCATTTGATGCTTCTTGCAGTGCTCAATATTTACCCATAGACTTCAGTATTTGCTCAGCAACTTTTCCTTCATTGTCTTCAGTTAAGGGATGCAGAGTGTATTCTTCCTTTTAAGCCTTCTAAGTATAGGTCTTTGCACATTTCATTATAATGCTTTATTTTATCTTCTCCAGCTGATATTTGGAATTTTCTGCTCAGCTCTTTTATATCATCACTTGCCCTGTTTTATTTAGCTACTCTATGATTAGGAGTGTGATGAACTGAAATTTCTTAATATGGCTTTTCTACCCATCAGTCAAGTTTAAAAGCTATCCCCTTGTACTTAAGAGAGTCATCTCAGAAGCCTGAACACAGAGAGAATTCCTGGGACCATAAGGGAAGAGGAACCACCACAAAGCATTTTGAAGTCCCTGCCTGAAGTGGCCATGGCAACGGAGGCTAGACCAAGCTGAAATTTAAGGCTGCTGCTTGGAGACCATGATCCAGAACCAAGGAGCAGTGCAGAGACTTTGAGACTGTGAGCAGAGTAACAACTTAGCTTCCTAGGTCTTAGGACTTCAGTGGTGAGATCCAGGCAGACACTTAGCTCCTGACTGAAGAGAAGGGTTACTGTGGACTGGTGACTGCCTCCTAAAAGTTTTTCTATCCCCGTTTTTTTTCCCCTGACCCTGTTAACTTCCCAAACAAACCCCTATAATCCTGAGTGTTATTTGTGAGGTACATGTGGTCATTGCAAAAAAATTAATAAGCTTAGCAAAAAAGTAGAGTGTGGTGGGAGGAATGATGTGTCACAATAAGTCAAAGAGAGAAGGAAGGTGGAGGCTTGTCTGGTCTCTGCCTCATGGTAATTAGGTCCGTGCTTGTGTCGGGATGGATGCTCTTCTCTTGCATGGTGAAAAGAGGTCAGATGTGGCCCAGTGCCCATTTATGCAAAGAAAAAGTTTTAGTCTCTTCTGATATTGATTTGGTGTTTCAATTCCTTCCTTCTTCCTTCTTCACCTATGTTGTTCTTCAAGTTATCCCATAAGTTGTCAGGTATTTCATTAGTGTACAATAGGTCATTCTTTTGTAGAGAAGTTCTAAAAATACAGGTGGGTTATACACACGGTGGTATATTGTTCCTTGTGGACTAATTTTAGTTTTCTTCAGCTTCAATCTGGATTTGCAAATGAGAAATTTCTGATCTCTATAAAAAAGTTGACACAATTGAACTTAGAGAAAACAAAAATCCTCACCACCTTGATTTCACCAAGGCCACGTTTTCCAACTACCGATTCTTCTTTACTCTCAACGTTCCCACTCCAGTTCCTATTGATGACGAATGAATTTTGATCATTCTGTTCTTCGTTTCTTTCATCACCCATTTCAGAGGCTGATAAGCAAATCTGAGTTAGAGTTTTGTTAACTGAGTTTCTTGCAGTTGTATAGACATTGCCCTATCACAAAAGGGACACCCTTATATTCTTTTTGATGATGAAAATAGACACCACTGCTCACAAATTTGCCATTTCCAGTAGAGTATACCATATGAATATTAGACTTCAAGGGCCGATTCCAGTACAGTTCGACTCACTCAGGCCTAGAGTGTTTATGTGAAGATTTCACATTGGATGATTTCCAATATTCCTAGATTCAAGCTTCATACATCCCATGTTCCAATTATCAATGGATTGATGCAGCTATTTGGTAGCATGTGGTATTATATTAAATGATTCATGTTTTTCTTTTGGTTCATCTGCCTTTGAAATGGCACTCCTATGAACCTTTTCAAGGTGGTTGGCCAAGAAACTGTCTTCCAAATTTCGTGGAGACTTATTGAAATATCTCACTTTGTATTTCATCAGTTCCTTGAGATATGCTTTTCACCAGTGTGATCAAAGCAATGTGGGCATCTTCTTTTAATTCCATTAGTTCTTGATCACTTTCTAACTCCTGTCATCTTTGAATTTTGACCATTTATGTTTGGTATAGTATATTGTTTCCAACTTCTTTTGTTGTTTTTTTACCATTCTTTTGTTGTTTTTTTTTTACCATTCTTATTCAATCTGATGAAATGATTTGAGTTTCAGGAAGATTACAGGATTAGGACTAGAGGGAGAATCATGAATTACCTGTGACACATAAATGATACAACTTTGTGGCCCAAATTAAAAATGACTATCACTTACTGGTGAAGACTAAAGACTAAAGTCTTCCATGTAAGTTAGACCATGTAATTATAAGCAAAGAAAATATTCCTGCAACTGGAATTATAGGTATCATTATGATACATGGAAAAAGATAGATTTTGTCAAGGTTAACAGTTTACTGGAATGCATAACCAGTGTCCAAGGAAACAGCAGTCAAGAAATCAAATGACTTGTTGCATCTGGTGAATCTTTAACATTGAAAGACTGCTTTAAAATATTAAGAAACAAAAGATGATATTCAGAGGACTAAAATCAAGATTCATTCTATGGTATTTTCATTATGTATATAGAACAGGAGAAGCAATGAGGAAGATCAAAGAACTTTTTTTATACCTTTGGATGATGGTTTTGCTGAAGAATATTCAAAGTACCTCAGGCTTCCAGCAGAATGAACATGTATGTCTTGGTAGGAATACAGTTAGAATGGTTTAGTTCTTAAAAACTAAGAGAGGCAGACTTTGTTTCTTATACTTCAGACTTATCAAGAAAATGCAGTTTCTGCAGAGAAATCTGGCTTGGTAAAGTAGAGGGTCAGACAAAGGAGATGGACACGAAGTGAGCTGGGTTGACACTCCGGCTTCACCGAGGACCTCAACCCTAGCAGGGCTGTCCCCTGATCGGGACAGCTTTGCAAGCCATTGTTCCCAGGGGTTCTGTGGGATGGAACCTACTTGAAAGTTCCTGCCAGTAATACCAACGATGATGACTGTCACATTAATTTTTGAATATTCAATGTTTTGCAGTGACTTTTAATATTTTGAATATTTAAGAGCAATTTTCACAGTTCTGAATCTCTCTGGTTTTCAATCATTTTGCTTAATTATTTTTCCATGTCTTTGAATTTTTTTTCATTTCAAAAGTGTGATAGTTAGATTTATTATGCTAACTATGCTAACAGGAACATGTGGAGTTTAATCAGGCCATAGATTGATTGGCGGACGACAAAATAAGTGAAGGCAGCCAGCATCCTCCTTCTCGCGTCCTCTGTGGTGATGGGAGCAGTGTGCTGTTGCTCGAGCCAGACTGTTGCACTGCCTTGAGGCCAAGTAACCTGGATTGTGTCACTGGAGCTGGAGGCTCCTTCAAGACAGGCGTCACCACCTTTCTGGGGCATGCATCACTTGAACTCGAGTTTGAGATCCCATCAGGGCCTGCTTCACTAAGCTCCTGAGCTGCACACTGTTGCTGACCCACCCAGCTCTTCACTCTCTGAGGGCAGACACTTCCTGTCTCACCCGAGGGAAGACTTCCTGTCTGCTTCCCTGATCTTGGATCAGCAGCCCAGGAGAGTTGAAGGGCTTCCGGTATATTAGCTGTTCCATGAAAGTGAGTTGAACTGAGCTCTTTTTACTGCTGCTTGGACTAAGTACCTATTATATTCCTTCTTGCTCTATATATGTATGTGTATATGTAATTATTATTATTATCATAAGTGTCCTGGAGAACCCTACCTAACACACAAAAAAGTCAGCACTTGGCTAGACATTACTCTTGACATTCAAAGATCCCCTCTTGAATCATTTCCCTTTATGATCAATAAGTCCCTTACACATTTTCCTAAAACAGGTATTGTTGTGAGTTTTCTCTCATTCTGACCGGTCTTTTTGCTTGCCTTCCATTTTCAAAAAGACTTTTGCTACATAGAGGTGGAGACTAAGTAGTTTAACAATTTGTCTTGATTATTTTTTGTGTGCATTTTGTTTTATTTTTTAAGCATCCACTCATAATTCCTCAGTGTGCTTGAAGAAACCCTTCATTTTTAGATCCTTAAGTTCAGTCGCAGTACAGATGCATATGCTTCTATCTCACTGCATCCTAGTCATACGGACCTTATTTTAGTCTCCCAAATATAGAGTCCTTTTCTTCCCGAAAGCCCGAGCAAGCTGTCTGCAGCGCTCGCAGACTTTGTCAGCATCTGTACCTATCCAACTGTGTGTAACAATATAAGTATACTTCCCTAACCTCTCCACTCAAGAATCAAACATTTTTGTTTTGGCTTTCTATAACCCAGCTTACGTGCTCTATTTGCTGACACTATGCTTTACTCTCATGACCATATGCGTTTCTGTACATTTTTAAGTGTATTTAACTTGTCACGATCTCTCATCTATCAGCACAGGTCATGGGTCAGAGTGCTCACAATTCCCCATGCCTAACTTAATTCCTGATATCCAGTAGGCTTAAAGAGTGCTTGGCTTTGTCCACTTAATATTTAGTTTTATTTAATAGTTAAGATTGTGTCTGCATATTATTTCTAAAATTTTAACTGTCATCTTTCTTTCGGGTAGTTTAGGATTAAAAAAAAGAGATTGTTTTCAGAGTTCTGTTTTTAACCAATTCAAAATAGTAAGAAGGATTGGAAAGTCACTAAATAACACTAGTTTATCATAAGGTTTTCTAAAACTAGCCTATATAGTTATGCTGGCTAGGCTGTACCATAAAATTAATAAGGAAATTAATTCTCATAATCTCGGTGTAGGTCTGTGGGTCGATTCAGGTGGGAGTGCTTCATATTGATGGTGCTAATGCTGTGTAAATACCATTAAGATTTATTTTCCTGCCACATTTCTTCATGTTCTTTGTGGACAATATCTGAGAAGACAGAGACAGATAGTTTAGCAGAGACAATTAAAATACATAATATTCATTTTCTGCTTTATCATGAACCTGACAAGATTTTACTGAAATATAATCCACAAGCTGACTTTTATATCCATTAAATATGAATTGTTATTGTGTTTCTGGAAGAAAATACCTAGAGACATATATATTCTGTACTTAGTATACTTAGTTTCATAATTCTCAACCACCAAGAAATGTATACAGTTTCATGATATCTCAGATATTATAAAACTCAGAAATTAAATAAATTTTCACCAATATGAAAATAGTTTTATAAATTTGACAAATCCATACCATAAGCACTTTTTTGCGTTTATGAAGTCTTAGAAAATATTTTGCCATAATATAATCTTCAGTATATGCAAAATGGTAGATTCCATAAGATGTCAATGAAAATTAAATGTACATTTAATGGATATACATCATCCTGTATTGAACTGTTTCCTCTAAATCAGTAAACCTCAGAGGATGGGTATGATTCTCAGTGGTTTGCCATTTATGTGCTGATGTAATATGGCAGCTGCGTAATGTTGTTATTCCCCTCTGGTAGAATCTGATATGATCAGGCCATCAAGCACAAGGGGATTAGAGTAGGATGCAACACCTTCAATCAGATTATAGCCCTGATCTCTGAATGAGAGCTTCCCTTTTATTTTATGAGATAAAAGGAGTGAGAAATGAGCAAAGAAATAGGGACCAAAACACCACTAAGGAAACAGAACCAACCACAGAGAGGACTCTTGGCAAGTGAGTGGGAAAGTGACAGTATCTTTTTTAAATTCAGTTTTCACAAACTTGTCTGAGATAATGTACTTAATTTTTTTTGGTGTATAGGTGAATTTTCTTTTTTCGTGTTTTGTGTTTTCCTAAAGTAGTCACCCTACTGGAGATGGTGTTCTTGCTTTTGTACCCAGATATCATATTATGTCTGTACTTATAAACTTGGCCATCAGTGCACCAGTGTGTGTATTCTTTGTTCTGGTACTTGTGTGTGTGGATACATTCTATACTTCTACATTACTGGGGCACAGATTCTTCGTGGGGGAGGAAGTGATGATCAGTCAATACATTGATTTCTGGGAGGAGGTCTTCAAGGACGGTGATGCCTCCCTCCTCCTTAGAGAGTTATCATTTTGCTTCGCATTTTAATTCTGACAGAAAGATATATAGAAATTGAATTATGCTCATGCTGTCTTTCTCAAATGTAAATATATGGGTTTGCAAAGGTTCCACAGGCTCAAATGCTATTTAGAAAAATCACCTGTCATTAAGAAGTCTTGCAAAGAAAAGGCAACAGTACGCTGATCAGGAAGTGAAGATAATCAGCACACAAAAATCACTTCGTGTTCTGAACTGTTGGTGTAAACCAACTTGTTGGAAGTAATAATTCTGTTTATATTGGAAATGCCATTGTCTTTAGTAACTGCGAGCAATCATCAGGTTTCTGAATGCAGAGGAGAGAGAAAACAGGGGAAGCCTAAATCATAATACTATGGACAGTGTCCCATATTTGTTTTAAAGTGCACAAACAAATACCACATTCTAATATGTTTAGATGTTGATAAGGAGCTACAGGAGCCAAGTTTTTAAAAAGATCCTACTTATGAACATTCTGCCACAACATGTTTTAGTGCCCTCTCTACCAACCCCACCACCGTTTTTGACCATCAATTCGGTGGGTCCACAATGATCTCTTGCTGGAAGGGAGACTGATTGACGAGGAAAATGGATACAGACTCTCTCAGGCCACATCAAGAATAAAG
>PVJH01049292.1:0-10391 GCA_004026705.1 Nesogale talazaci
CTACGTGTAGATCCCTGAAGTTGGTTCTCCCTTTCTATTCCTCCATCCCTCCACCCTCCTGGTATTACCACTCCTGTTACTAGTCTTGATGGATCATCTATCCTAAGTTTCCCATGTTTCCAACTTCACTGTACATCTCCTGGTCTAGCTGGATTTATGTGGTAGAATTGGGGTCATGATAGTGGGTGGGAGGCAGCATTTGGGAACTGGAGGAAGGTTGCATATTTCATAGCTCCTACCCTGTATCTTAACTGACTCATCTCCTGCTTGTAACCCCTCTGCAAAAGGATGTCACCTCACCTATTGATGGTCTTTAGGTCCCCAATCTGTACTCCTCCTCATTAATAATAATATAATTTTAGCTCATTGATGCCTGACACCGGATCTCTTCACCACCTCATGATCACACAGGCTGGTGTGTTTCTTCCGTGTGGGCTTTATTGCTTCTGAGCTGAATGGCTGCTTGTTTAATGTATATAGTAATGTATAATTATGAATGTATGATAAATTTATGACTGAAGAATCAAGTAGAATTTTTCAAAATTTCCATCATTGGCATTAGTTCCTGCTGCATAAATTTTAAATATAGCTGTATTAGCAGGACATCCTTACAGACAGAGACCATTATAATACAATATACACTTGGAAACATTCATTTTGATTGTGAATAGGATGCAGTTCTTCATGAATGTCATTCCTGCATAATAAACCATAGGATATCAGAGAATTTCTGGTAACTACTACCTAAGATATCATCTTTATGCATCCTAGTTCATTGTTAATAACTTTAATATTTTCCAGATTCATAGCTTGTATATTTCATACTCAGATTATTATTTGGTATTTGATAATATTACTTAACATTTTGAGTCATGTTCCATCAGCAAATAAGAGTTCCAAAAACTTTGTTTTATCCATGTCATTAAGTTCAATGCTACTTTGAAGAGAAACAACTCATCACCACTCATTTTTGCCGCTTGTTGTTATCATTGTTTTATTTGCTTAAGTTGCTCCATTTTAGGAGACCTTTCTTGTACATATTGCTACCTCTACAGGTCTATCTAGACAAGATACACTGGACAAAGAGCTTGGAGGCAAAAATGACAGGACTGATGGTTCTAGGGTAGGGGACATTGAAGAGGGGGATGAGGGGGAAAGGCGGTGATGTTGACCAGCCCAGGAAAAAGGGAATAACAATTGATACAAATGCAGGGACAAGGTGGGTGAGAGAAGGCCAATAGGGATTGATTAAGAGTAATGTAACAGAGAAAAAATACTGAAACCCAAATGGAGAGTGAGCATGATAGGGGGACAAGAGGGAAGCAAATGGTAATAGAGGAAGGAACTGGGGGATAATGAACATTTACAGAGGTTCAAATACAGGTATGTACATAGGGGCATATATTTATAAGTGAGGATGGGGAAAGAGATTAATGTGTATACTTCTGGGTAAGTAGTAGGACAACAGATGGGCACTGGACCTCCACTCAAGTATCTCCTCGGTTTAAGAACACTTTGTTCTATTAAATTGGCACTCCAAGATGCTCACCTTTCCGACATGATCACTGAAGACAAATGTGTGCATAAGCAAAGGTGGTGAAGAAGCTGATGGTGCCCAGCTATCAAAAGATGGAGCGTCTAGGGACTTAAATGCTTGAAAGTAAACAAGCAGCCATCTAGCTCAGAAGCAACAAAACCCACATTGAAGAAGCACACTAGCATGTGGAATCATGAGGTGTCAAAGGGATGAGCTATCAGGCTTCAAGAACTCAAAAGCACAACTTTGCATGCTCACTTTCCTGATATGATCCCTGAGGACAAATGTGTGCATAAGCAAATGTGGTGAAGAAAGCTGATGGTGCCTGGTTACCAAAAGATGTGTGAAGTTTTTCTACAGTTCTCAGTTTCAGATATTCCAAAGTTTTAAAAAAGGAATAAGCAATATCAACTTACAATGAAAGCAATTACAAAAGCTTCACTTTTTCTTATTTCTTTCAACTTAAGATATACTGAATGTGCACTTCCTTTTTGGTGTGCTAACTCCAGGTAAATGCTATTTCATTATATGAGTGATTCATTTTTTTATTGAGCTACCTTTGAAAACCACCTCAGTTATTTTAAGTTACTTTACTTTAGTTCTTCAGTTACTTTACTCTATGTGCAAGAACAAATCTCGCGTTTCCTTTTGACATCTACTCTGTTCATTAATTCTTTCCTATCTCTAAAATGAAGTTTTGAATTTTTCATGTATGATACTTTTGATGTCTTTTCAAATTTCATCAGGTTTTTGGTGGCTCATGATCAATACAACACATCAAATCTGAACTCTGGATGGTCCCTAAATTTAGCTGAGGTACACTCAAGATCACATTGGAGTTCCTATGGACTTCTTTGCATTTTCTTCAGTTTGAAGTAGAATATACATATGAGCAATTTTTTATCTGTTCCATTCAGTTAACCCTTGACCTTCTTTTGGTTGATGATATTGAATTTCTCCATGGTATCTTCTCACAGATGTAGCAAATTTGATTATTCCATATTTAATCTAGTCATGTCCGTGTGTAAACTTGCCGTTTAGTGATTAGAAACGTGATAAAAATCATTGGTCTGGCTAAATTCTATCATGCCATTCCATCTTCAGTTTCATTTCTATCACCACCTAGAACTTGTTTTCCAACTATTGGATTCTAGTCATCTAGTCCTTATTGCATTCTAGTCATCAATAATTATTAATGTATATAGGAATGCATAATTATGAATGCATGATCAATTTATGACTGAAGAATCAAGTAGAATTTTTCAAAATTTCCATCATTGGCATTAGTTCCTGCTGCATAAATTTTAAATATAGCTGTATTAGCAGGACTTCCTTACAGACAGAGACCATTATAATTCAATATACACTTGGAAACATTCATTTTGATTGTGAATGTGATGCAGTTCTTCATGAATGTCATTTCTGCATAATAAACCATAGGATATCCGAGAATTTCCGGTAATTACTACCTAAGATATCATCTTTATGCATCCTAGTTCATTGTTAATAACTTTAATATTTTTCAGATTCATAGTTTGTATATTTCATACTCAGATTATTATTTGGTATTTGATAATATTAATTAACATTTTGAGTCATGTTCCATCAGCAAATAAGAGTTCCAAAAACTTTGTTTTTTCCATGTCATTAAGTTCAATGCTACTTTGAAGAGAAACAACTCATCACCAATTATTTTTCCACACCAACCCAAGGAGCTAATCACCAAACATTTTATCAACGTTCTGAGCTTATTCTCTTATCCTTGGTCTGTTCTTAGTCTGAAATCACCACTGAAATTTACCCACCAGAGATGACATTATTAGTATTTGAGATAGTGGTAGCATAGCTTCCATGATCACAGCAACACATAAGATACAACTATAAAAAAATTGACATATGCATGGTGAAAGACATTGAGAGGAGGGCAAGTGTTAAAGCCAACAGTGGTAAATAATGCTATATAAATATCTGTGCAATAATGATGATCAAGAAGTCCTGGTCGTATTGTGGTTACATAAGGGGTTGCGATCCTCAGCCTCAGAAGTTAAATACCACTAGGTGAAGGTCAGGAGAAAAACAGGTCTTTCTAGTCCTGTAAACAGTTACAGCATTGGAAACTCAAAGGGCCACTTCTTTTGCTATGAGTCAGTATTGAATCAATGTCAGTGAGTGTATGAGTCAATACATGCATAAAAATTCAGGATGAAAGATCGTGGGAAGGAGAAGAGAAACAAATTCAATGTTCCAGTGTAAGAAAGAGCTTTATGGGTATATAATCAAATGTGGTGAAGAAAGCCAATGGTGCCCAGCTATCAAAGATATAGTGTATGGGGTCTTAAAGTCTTGAAGATAAACAAGTGGCCATCTAGTTCAGAAGCAACAAAGCCCACATGGCAAAAGCACACCAGCCTGTGTGCTCATGCGGTGTCGATGGGATCAGGTAACAGGCATCTATGACCCAAGGGAAATTGGGAGATACAAAACCATACCCAAGGTAAATTGGGAGATACAGAGGCAGGGAGTCGAGATTCAATGTCCATCTGTACACAATTGGACGAGGGGTCACAGGGAAGAGAAAAGGCAGTCAGGGTGTAGTATAGCACCGATGAAACACATAACATTCCTCTAGTTCTTTGGTGCTTCCTTCACCCCACTGTCATGACCTCAATTCTACCTTACAAATCAGACTAGACCAGAGCATGCACACTGCTACAAATAAGAGCTCAAAACTCAGGGAATCCAGAATAGATAAAGCCCTCAGGGCCAACAATGGGAGTAGTGATACCAGTAGGATTAGGGGATGGTTGGGAGGAGAAAGCGGGAGGTGATCACAAGGATTAATCTAGATCCCCCTCTCAGTGAGGGAAAACACGGAAAAGTGGGTGAGGGGCGACAGAGGATTTTGTAAATTATGGAAATATTAATCTAGAACTTCTCAACTGGTTGTGAGGGAAGGTGGGCAGGGGAGGGAAGCAAAAGAAATAGGTAGCTGATATGAGGGGATCAAGTGGGAAGAGGATGCTTTGAAAATTATGAGGGTGGCAAATGTGCTTGACACACTGGATGAATGTGTGGATTGTGATAAGAGATGCAAGAGTCTCTGATCAAAATATTTTTTTCTAAAAAAGGAAGAGCTTTATATGAAGAAGTAGTTATTTATCAGGAAAACATCCCAGTTCAGTCCAACTCAAGTCCTTATGTCTGCTACTTGTCCATAAGTCCCTCTTCAGGCTCACTCAGCTACAAGCAATGATGTAAAATGCAGGAAGATCACAGGTCAGGGGTGAAACATCGTATGTATCTAATGGCACTGGAAGCATGACAGGGCACTGATAAGTCCCAGAGTGGCTCTTTAGCAAGAAGGTGAAGGCAGAGAATGAGAGGGACGTTCTCAGTACTCTCCCTATGAGAAGATTACACCCACAAGAAGGTACCATCAGGCTGTGACCTGATTCACAGACCAGACTCCATCATTCCCTTTTATATATCAAGTTGATATGAAATTATGGAACTACCACAAAATATAACTATCGTGGTTCATGGGGTAGGAAATATGGTAAGTTAGGAAAATTTCAAAGATATACCACATTCCTAGATTTGGGGGCTCAGGACTATACTCTCAGGCGAAACTAAGGTCATATTGCGTAACGCTGTTAACAAAGAAAGTGTTCTACACATCCTATTTTGGTAATTTGTGCAACCCTTAGTTCCACCATGGCCTAAGGAAAGGATCATAAAGAAAATTGAAGACATATTGGAATTAATTAGTCCAATGCATGAATGGCCCACATGAATATCAATGCCCATTACCCTGAAGCCAGGATTTTCTGGGACCTGACTGCCACAATAAACTTTTTAAGGGGATCACATTAGAGGGCCCTAGATAGATAGGATAGGAGAAAAATGAGGAACAAAACTCAAAAACATTGAAAGGATAGGTATATTGGTTGGACAGAGATTGGTAACACCCAAGTCTGATGATTAGTGGGCCTTCGAGTCCTCTTCAAAGCTCAATTTTCAGTCAAACAATAATACTAATAATGTGCATACACCTAAGAATAATCAACCCTGGTGGTGTAGTGGTTACATGTTCGGCTGTGATCTGCATAAGCAGCTGGCTGGAACCATCAGCAATTCTAAAAATGAAAGACTGGGCGTTCTACTCCCATAAACACTTCCAGTCTTAGAAGACCACAGGGCATTGCTATGAGTTAGCATGGACTCCGTGACAGTGGGTTCTTTAAATCAGGACAAAGTTCAAAGGGTTAGAAAAAAAGGAAAAAATAAAGTAGGAAATGCAGGAAGAGTGATAGCAGGAAATGCAATCAATGACACAAAACATGTCATTTTCTATAAAAATCTATGAAATCATTTATACACCTTTTCCTTCCCACTCTTCTAGGAGCGCAGGTGGTGCAGTGGTTACAACTTAGGCTGCTAACTACAAGGTCAGCAACTCAAAACTTGGAGACACTTTGTGGGAGAAAGAAGGGGCTATCTACTTCCATAGAGATCTGCATTTTTAAAAATTCTTGGGGACAGTTCTGTAACATAAGGTCACTATGAGTTGGGATTGACTCAATGATAGTGAGTTTGGTTTTGATTAGGTTCCTCTCCACATATCCAAATTCCCAAACTAAATATGGGAAAAGTATTCATGTTTAGCAGATAAAACATGAGAAGCAAAAATGCACTTCTTATTTTGCATATACCTCCTGGTTCAATGCAATAATTTGTTACACTTATAAATAAATATATCAGATCAAATATATAAAGCAAATAGCTTAAATTTTTCAGCAAAGTCCTTATATTACCCCTTTCTAGATTTTTGTTCTTCTTATTAAAAACTTATTCAGTAACAAACTTTCTGTTGCACTTACATTCCAGTCAATATTTGCAAAGAAGATATGCCTTTTGACTTCTTCAACCCCTTCTGAACCTATGAAAAATGGAAAATCAAAAAAAAAAGATAATGACTTTTAAATCTAGCTAACTAGCTTCCAGGCTGTTTATCTGTAAACAAAAGTATATACACTTTCAAGGTTCCATGCAATGATAAATCTATTTTTTATCTTGAAATTTCTTAAAAGGTTCTTTCACTTTAGTATGATAAAAATACTGTACTCACATCACATTGTTTACATTATCAAGAAGTATGTTCTAAATAAAATCAAAATTACGTTCAAAATAACATTATAATCTAAGCACTTGTTCTTTTAATTTTTAGTTTATGCTATGATCTCATATCAATATGGAAAATTATGAAATACAGAGAAATAAAATAACCTTGATGTTAAAACACAAATAAGGTGATAAGATCATATCTGGATCTAGGGTAAGGATATTAGAAAGTAGTCAAATAGTGAACAATAATGAAAACATAATCTTTACCGTGAAGAATACTGGGAACGATAAATTAACTACCACTCAATATTTAAAATGGTTACTCAAAAGTCTTATACTGTTAATTCTTCCCAGATAGATCTTATATGTATAAAGTACATAATAATGTCCTTGAAGTAGAAATTTCAAAGAAACCACTCCATTTTGCATAAATCATGTACTTAAGTTTTTATTGTTGCATGAATATTTGTAGCCACAATAACAAAATCTAGGGACAAATTAATATTAGTAAATGAATTAGCATCAGTAATCCTAAAAGTGTAATTATTCCCCAAATATACAGTATAAGATTATAAAAGATGATATAAGTAACTGTACCCAATCTATTTACTGGATTCCTTTTGAATAGCATCCTTAGAAGACTTTGTGCTTCACCACTAAGAAACTGAGGCATTCCAAGTTTTGCTCTGGAAAAGATGAGTTTAAAATTTTTCACTTATATAACCTAACAGCACTTCTGAACTGACAAATAAATAGGAGAGGGGAGTACTTTAATAAAGGTCACTAAGGTCCCATGTATTATAGAAAAAAGTAGCAAGACCATGAAAATATATTCTTTGGCATCAATGTGTAACATTAAACTCCCCCCCAAAAAAAGATACTGTTTATACTTACTTTAGTATCATATTCATGGTCTCATTTCTGTCTTTACCTTGAAATGGTAGAGTACCCGTAAGCATTTCAAACTAAAACAAAAATAAATCACAATAGTTCATTTAGAAAAACATATAACTTCTTAAGATCAAAATGGTACCATCTTTTGATGAGTTTAAATCAATTACTTAGCTAAGTTTAAAAAATTGAGGCAACTGATTTTGTTTTATTTTTTATGTGTTTATTAATGATTAATCATTATGCTTTATGTCAAATTTGTAGCAATGGAAATATATCCTGAATATCAGATGTATACATTAGGATTCATAAAGTAGCAAAATTACAATTATGAAGTAGCAACAAAAATAATTTTATGGTTGGGGGGTCATCACAACATCAGGAACTGTATTAAAGAGCTTGCAGCATTAGGATGTTTAAGAACCGCTGAGCTAGAAGAAATAGACAAATACCTAGAAATACATCATGAACTCAACTAACTCAGATAGACATAGAAAACTGAACAGACGCATAACTAAACAAAATAAGGAATTTCTCATGAAGAAAAGTCCAGGATTAGATGGTTTCCCAGAGAATTCTAAAATATTCAGATTCCAGAATACAGAACGGGGCAGAAAACTTGCAAACTCATTCTATAAATCTAAAACACCCTTGATGTTGAAACTAGTCAAAGACACCACAAAGACAGAAAATTACACACCAATATGTTTATGAATATAACTGTAAGATTTCAGGTGCAAATTCTGGACAATAGAGTCAATCAACCTATTAAAAACATAAATAAGCATTACCAAATGGGATTTGTAATGGTTGCACATCCGGAAATCAAAGTAATCTACTATATAAATAGAACTATATAAATAGAAGAAACTTAAGAAACACATGATCATATTCAGGGACACAGAAAAGTATTTGACAATATCCAACACCCGTCTTTAATTTTAAAACACTCATTAAGACAAGAAGGAAAACTCAATATAATAAAGGCCATAAACTCAAAACCAGTGGCAAATATCACACTCAAAAGGGAAAAACTCAAAAAATGTCCTCTACAAACATGAACTAGACAAGGGTGCCCATTACCACCACTCTTATTCAACTTTGTGCTGCGAGTCCTGGCTAGAAAACTTAGAAAACAAACAGAAAACAAGGGAATACAATTGAGCAAAAAGGACATATAGCTCTATTTGGAGACAATGTAACTTTATAGAGAGAGAACCCCAAGGACGGTTAAAAATCCAAACTGATGTAAACAATTGAGGGATTTAATAAAGTGTCAGAATACAAAATCAACAAGCAGAAAACATTGAATTCCTATATACCAGCAATGTGACCGTGGAACATGACATCAAGAAAAAAAGATCATTTATAAGAGCCACACATAAGATGAAATACCTAGGAATAAGCCCAAATGCCCACACATAGAATACTATGCAGCCCTAAAAATGACAGTGAAGTCACCATGACACCTGGCTGGGCCTGGAAACCATTAATTAACCATTAGAGAATCAGATCATCAGAAAAGGACAAGTAATGTATTAGTCCACTAATATAAGGATAAACAATAAGTCAAAGGGTTGGCTTCTGATATCAGGTCAAGTAATCTTCTAATCTAGTCTCCCAAGTATCACGAAGGCAACATGCCTAGAACTGTGAACCATAAATGACCCACCACTTATATGTGAATCTAAAAAACCGCCTCATCAGAGAAGGCCTCACCTTTGCTCATGTCAGTTTTCAAGATGGGGAAAGAAAGAGATCATTCAGTTGCTGCCATACAACATTGAGCTAAAGTCTCTCCAAATCAACTTAAACTACAACAGTGTGATAAGCTAAAATTATTGAAAAATAAAGCTAAGTCGGGGGAAAGAAGCAAGTATATCTCACAAAAGGTAATTGCAATTTTGTTGGGTATCTAGGTTGAACCACCTCATATTTGGTGGGGATGGGAGGGAATGCATAAGAATACTTACATAGAACCCAAGAGAAGTATATGCTGGGGTAATAAAAAAAGGGAATTTATTTCAAAGCTATGTACTTCAATTTTTTACAAAACAACCATATCACCTCAAAATACTCTCCATTACACTTCATATATTTGTCAAATCTTTGATTTCTTTCTCAGAAAAATTTTTCAAACTCATCTGTTTGGATGGCTGACACTACCTCCCTCATTTCTTTCACCTCTTCTACGTCATCAAGTCTCTGTCCTTTCATGTCCCTCTTCATTCATGTAAAAAAATAAATCTCGGAGAGCAAGGTGAGTTAAGTGCATAGGGTTAAGGGAGGCATGCTGTTTTTTGACAAAAATCTGTACACTGAGATGGTTGTGTGAGCAGATGCACTGTCATGGTGGCAAAACCAGTCCCAGATTTGCCACAAATCAGGTAATTTTGTTGCACACTGTTCAGAATCTTTTCAGAACCTTTAAATAGAAAACTTGATTAACAGTGTGACCTGGTGGAACAAACTCCAAATGCATTACATTAACACACATTAAAAAATAAAAACAAATGGGCATCGTCTTGATCGTTGATTTCACTTGATGAGCATTTTAAGGGTTGGATGATAATGGCACTTGTCACTGGCTGGATTGATATTTGCTTTTGAGGTCCTAGGAATAGCACCAGGTCTCCTCATCAGTAATGACCTTAAAAAAATCTGGGTCATTTCTGAGCTGTTTTTTTAAAGCACAACATGTTTAAATCAGCTGTCACAAAAATGGAGGATTGGGCAAAGCTACTTTTATGAAAAATGTTCACTGTGGCCAGAGAGAAATTTCACAAGTAATGCCCCTGGGTGCACTAACTCAGAGCGAGTTACTTCATGCTTGCGTGGT
>PVJH01049293.1:0-10390 GCA_004026705.1 Nesogale talazaci
AGATCACAGCCTGGTGATGTCTCCTTATGAGTGTGGCCTCATGAGGATTCTGGGAAGTTCCTCTCTTTCTCCCGGGAGGCAAGCCATGCTCTCTCCCTCTCTGCTTCACCTTCCTGTAGACGAGCCATGTGGAGCCACACTGAGACCTATGTGAGTCAGGCGGCGACAGAGACCTGCACCAGCTCAGAGACGCTTCCACTGCCATTGGATCCACAAGACTTTCACCCACCGACCTGTGATCTTCCTGCATTCTGCAGCACCACATGTGGCTGCATGAGTCTGAAGAGAGATTTATAGACGAGTATCGGACTTAAGGGCTAATAATATAGGACTCATGGACTTGATCTGGGAAAGCCACCTCTTTGGTAAGTTACAGATAAAGCCCAAGTACATTTCATTTCCACAGATTCTTCCCTTAGGCAGCTGTGCTGCTTTAAAGTGAGCACACGGTTGATTCTGTCTCCCTATGGAAACAGACATTCCCATTTGCTCTATCTCTTCCCACGTGGCATGTAACCACTCTCATACCTTCCCCTAGCAGTAGATGGGCATAGGGGAGCTTTATCCCCTGTCCTTGGATTCAAAATGCTTGCCATAAATTTGGATTTTCAGCTGGGCTACATTATCATTAATGCAGAAGGGTTTTTCCCCGGGTTGTCTTCCCCAAATATAAGCCAAACCCAGGATGCTGATCGCATCACGTGCTAGATGACTGTACACTGGAAGGTCCATACAAGCGGCTTAGAAGTTAATCTCCCTGAGGGTTATCAGCCTTCTAGAACAGTCAGACGGTACAGAGGATAGAGGATAGAGGACTGCTTCCCTGAAGGAGAGCCCAGAGACAAGGTCAGAACCACTCAAGGACGACCGACCAAGGTTAGGCTGCCATCTTGAGTCTGGGGTGCACCCATCTTGGCACATGTGTGCCCCTCGTCCCTCCCCTTCCTAGTGCATGTACACCCCTAAATCGTCTCCCTCCTATTGCTTGTATTGTCCCTTTCCTGTTATGTATGTGATTACCTGCAATCAGAGAGGCTTGCACATTCCCTAAAACTATAGAAGGCTTGGTTAGAAATATACATCTCCCCCCTTCTCCTCTTGTCTCCCACCTCCACGTGGACCACCAAGAGGGGCTGAGGTGAGCACGCCACCATAAAATGTGTCTGACTCTTTCTTTTACCTTCTCTCCTATCTTCTATGACTTTACTACAATCTTTATATGTTATGGGGGGGGGGGTTGTTTTTTGAGCATCACTGCCCTCCAGTGGGAGTGGCAGGCCCAGCCTTGCTGCTGCTGGATTTGAACCGCCAAGCCAACGGACTGCCAACTCAACCACTATGCCACCGGGGCTCAGCCCCAATCTTTATATGCTATAACCACACAATTGCTCCTACACACACACACACACAGCCCAGATCGTCAGAGGCTGGTTACACTAACACGATGGTTCAAAACCTTCCTAAGGCCGTGACCCTTTAATACAGTTCTTCATGTTGTGGTGAACCCCCGCCCCCCCCCACCAACCATAAAATTGCTACTTCATCACTGTCACTTTGCAACTGTGATGAGTCAGTCGACCCCTGTGAAAGGGTCACTCGACCCCTAAAGGGGATCGTGAGCCACAGGTTGAGAACCGCTGCAGGAATATAGCTCTTGTAAGACTCAAGCTCCCAAACAAAAAACTGGGTCCTTCCAGCACTTTCAGTAGCAAAGTAGACTGGGAAACGGCCTCCCTCCAGCTCAGGTCCTCCTGGGGCATCAAGAAACAGGGGAGCAAGTGGTGCCTGCGGGCCAGATACTGCCTTCACTATGTCACAAACAACACGAGCCCCATGCAATTCTCACAGCTCTAGCACGTGTGCGGGGGCGAGGGGTGTCAGAACCACCGTTTTATAGATGGAGACGTTGAGTTTCCATATGTTGAGTGGAAGAGTTGGGAAGGCAGCCCGGCTAATGCGATGATTCCATCTAATCGCTAAGGCCTCTGAGTCGGAGTCCAGGGCTCAAATCCCAGCCCCATTGGTAGGTGTTCTGTGACCTTGGGCAAATCACGCTACGTTGTGAGGTCTGCTTCCCTCTCCGTAATATAGAGACCCACTGGAGTGACAAGAAATCCCAGCGACTAGCAGGGGGGTTAGAGTAGCAATGAGAATCTGCCTACAGTCAAAAGTTCAAGGAGGAGTTATGAAGGCACATCAAGCACGGGCATTTAGGAGATGTGAGGGTTTGAAAAAAAAAAAAAAAGGATTGAGAATAAGAGGGTCCAGCGTTGGACAGTCAACTCTCATTGAAAATATTACACTAAGTTAAAGGTCCCTCACAAATGACGGTTTGTTATATGATTGCATTTACACAAAATGACCATAAGGGAAACCTACAGAAACAGAAAGTAGGTTTGTGGTTTCCTAGGGCTAATGGGGAGGAGGAGACAAGGGGATAATAGCTTAAGGGCATGAGGTTTCTTTGGGGGATGATAATAATGTGATGTTTTTATAGGTCTTAAAACTGATGTGGTGATGGTTGCACATACCTGTGGGCATATTGAAAACCATTTGATTGAATGCTTAAAATGGGATATTGCGTGGTGTGCGAATTTTCTCATAAAGTTATAATTTGAGGCTGAGCCCCGGTGGCCTAGTGGTTGTGTGCAAGACTGCGGTCCACTGGGTTGGCGGTTCAAATCCAGCAGCAGCTCTCCAGGAGCAAGGTGGGGCCTCCTACTCCCACCCGAGGGCAGCGATGCAAAAAAAGAGAGGAATTTTTTAAAAAGCTATAGTTTGGAGATTAAAGACACTCGTTCGCAATGGGAGGAGGGTCCGTTCCAGGCAATCCTGCCAACCACGCCATTGTATCAAACCAGGTGAGACTGACACGTCGTCTCCAAAACCAAGCCAGTCCACATGAGAGGCTGATACCTTTTCACCCGCTCAGGCTGCCAAAATGTGTGCAGAGACTGAATCCCACGCTACACGCATCCTAGAGAAACCTCGACGTCCCTTTCTTGGTCAGTGCAGGCCCCAGGGGCCAAAGCAGCCCTTTCTCTCTCATCCCCATCCCCCTCGGACCAGATCAGCAGGTGCAAGCCCCTTGTCTCTTTCATCTCCCTTCACATGGGGTTAGGCAATGGGTCTTGTTCCTTCTCTGCTTCTCAGGCTTGATCATCCAAGGGAACAGTTCAAAGACGCCAAGGAAAGGGCTCTCTTTAATCTAGTAGAAAAGGGACACAAACACATGAGCAAGGTCCAGGAAGAGGTAGGTCCCCAGAATATCCCAAATCTGCATCGAGACCTCGCCACCAGGATCCATGTGTCCTTGCCCATGGCCTGCCTATCCCCGACTCCAGAAAGGCCACTCACTACCCAACTCTGATGCTGCCTCTCCTGGCTCCACGGCCTTCCTGCACCCCTGTGCCAGCCTGCATCTTGGGCACACCCCCAAACACACCCAAACACCCCCAAACACACGCAGGCTAGGACCAAATCAAAACTCTCTGAGTGGTCTCCTTCAACAGGAATGTGAACAGAGTGTGGCTCGCCTCCAGGGGGAAAGAGAGGAAGTTCCCAGAATCCACACGAGAAGGTCATATCCCACAAGGAAGCATCATCAGGCTGTGACCTGATTGACAGGCTAGACTTCGCTCCTTCACTCCTAATCCTCTCAAGTTGACACAAGATTATGTAACTGTCACACCACTCTTTCCCATTCTGCCTGCCTCCTTTGAACATTTTGTTCCCCTCCCCTCCCCACTGGCGCCTGCCCTCTTCCCACAGTGAGATCCCAGGCCGATGGCGGCCCCCACACTGCCAGCAGCTCTCTCCAGAACCCACTCTCCCTTGGAGCTCTGAGGCTTGTTCTCCCTTGTCACAAACTTCTTTGCCACCTACTCACCCCGCCCCTCTCTCCCCTCATCCATCTGCCTCTCGCCTTCAACTTCCCCCAGGAAACTGTTCCACCCTGCTCTGCCATGGACCCCAGTCACCAGCTCCAGAAGCTCCCTTTGCACCCCATCCTTGGCCAGACTCACTCTTCTGCACACTGCTAACCCTCCCCCCCCACCCTCTCCAAAGACCTTCTTTGGCTTTGGCAAGAGCCTCTCCGGCTTGGTTGGAACCCACAAATATTCAGCCAGTGGGTCTCCTGCTCTCCCTTCTGTCCTCTTCAGGTGGGCAAGAGCTAATGGAGTCTCCTTGGGTGATCCAACAATGCGCTTCCTTTACCAGGGAGCTCGAGCACCGTGTAGGGTCTCTCAGGCTGCGTCCTGAGCACCACCTGGAACAGAATGCTGCATTCACATCTCCAGAGACTCGCCTGGAAGTGTCTGCACTTTGGACCAGCTGTACAGGGGGGGCCTTGGTTCCAGCCAGGGTCTCTTGCACGGCCTTTGTGGTGTCCACTGCTTCCCCGGGAGGCTCCCCAGCACTCCCTCCAGCCGGAACACTTTTCAGAGGAATCATAAGCTACTTGGACGTAGTCTTTTTCACCTAGGTGCTGACTGACAATTGCAACAAAACATCCAAGAGCTGGTCTCATGGATTCTCCTTCAAGGCCGGCTTCCCTCCCTACCTCTAAGCCCCTAAGCTCTGAGCACAAAACCTCAGGGTCCACATGGCATGGCCACTCATTCTCTCGGGCCTCCACAGGAGCCTCCGAACCTTATAGTGAGTGTGCTCTTCTCCTGGAACGTGCCACGACAAGCTTGCACCCATGGCCATGGAGTCGATCCCGGCTTCTGGCGGCCCTGGAGGACAGATGAGAACCGCTTCACGGCGTTGCCCGAGCTCTCACTCTTGTGCAATGCACGCTGTCATCTTTCTAGCCTCAGACAGCCCTCAGGTTCCAACTGTGACTTGGGGATTAGCGACTCAACACGGAACTGGGGCTCCTGGACCACATGCGTGGTGCCTTCAAATGACACAGATCCTTGGATGGATCCTTCTAGAGGTCCACAGTTCAAGGTCAGCCTCCCTGGATCAAAGTCAAGGTGTTGGCAGGGGCGGTTCCTCTGGAGGAGAGAATCTAGTCCCTTGCCTTTTCCAAAGCCTAGAAGCCACTTACCTTCTTTGGCTCGTGGCCCCTTCTGTGCCTCACTGAGTCTGACTCTCCTGAGTCTGACCCTCCTGTCTCCCTCCTCTCGGGACCCGTTTTATAAAATCCAGTCCATCCAGATAACCCTGGATAGACCGCTCCGTCTCAAGGTCCTTAACCATGTCTGCAAAGTTCCTGCTGTCGTGTGAAATAACATATGCACAGGATCCAGGTTTGGGGATGGGACTATCTTTGGCGACATTGATTCAGCCTACTGTGAGGACCATATTCTTTAAAGGACAGATCAGAGCCCATGAAATGTCTGACTAAAGGTTTAAAAAAAACTTACTCAATACACATTTTTTTGAGTACCTACTATATGCAGCAAGCAATAGGATACAGGCTTTTTTAGCACCAACTATGCACCAACCAGGCAGGAACCCTGGTGGTGTAGTGGTAACGAGTTAGGCTGCTAACGGCTAGGTTGGCAGTTCAAAACCACCAGTTGCTCTGTGGAAGAAAGACAGAGCTTTCTACTCCTGTCAAGACTTACAGTCAGGAAGGGATGAGTCAACCAGGGTGCAGTACAGCACCGATAAAGCACAGAAGATTCCTCTGACTGCTTAAGGCTTCCTCACCCCCCACCATCATGACCCAGTCCTGCCTTTCAGTTCTGACTAGACTGGAGCATGTACTCAGGTACAGATAAGAGCTCAGGACACACGGAATCTAGGTCAGGTAAAGCTCTCAAGAACAGAAATGGAAGTAGCCATCCCAGGAAGGTAGGAGGAAGGTGGGGGGGGGGCGCAGAAAAGGAAGGGGGAACTAATGACAATGATCACTACATCAACGCCACCACCACCACCCAAGAGGGACAAACAGCAGAAACATGGAGGAAGGGAAGCAGCGGTAGGTGTAAGATATGAAAATAATAATCACTATCATCCATCAAGGGGCCACGAGGGCGGGAGGGTGGGAGGGAGGGGAAAAAAGAGGAACTGATACCAAGAGATGCAATAGAAAGTAAATGTTTAGAAAATGATGATGACAACATACGTACAAATGTGCTTGATACAATTGACGTGTGGATTGTGATAAGAGTTGTAAGAGCCCCCAATTAAAAGAGTCACAGGCTGAGCCCCAGTAGCGTAAGTGGTTGAGTGCGGGACTGCGGCCTATGGGCTTGGCGATTCAAATCCAGCAGCAGCTCTCCAGGAGCAAGGCTAGGTAGCTCCCACGACCACCAGAGGGCAGTGATGCCAAAAAAAAAAAAAAAAAAGAGTCACAGACTCAGAAACTTTCAGAGGCAGTTCTCCCTGTCCTTGACAGCCAACTCGATGACAGTGGCTGAGTTTGGTTGACACATCAGGCAGGGGGACACAGGAGTCACATACCCTGCCCTCAAGCAGCTCAAAGCCTAAACCCATCTAAATTCTCTTCCTTCCAGAAAATTCACCTCTCCTGAGCAAAGGTAGAAGGGATGAGGACAATGGAATCATGCCATTGCATGACAACAGTTGCCAGCATTGGGGGTGAGATTTCAGGACAAATCGAATATTTCTAGAGTCTCAAGCAATCTTCTCCAGAGATAATTAAGGTTTATTGTGCCAACCTGGCCGATGAGCACATGTGGATTAATTGAAGGGCAGAGAGAGAAATGGCTCAGTGAGCCTCTCCTTCCCAGTTCTTGAGGCTTTTGTTCTCTGATGGTCGGACCAGGGTGCAGCTGCCTTGGCCAGTTCCCTGCTTCAGCTGGCAAGGCTCACTTCCTGTGAGACATCCCTGAGGAGAAGCCACATGGACCTACCCTGATGCAGCCCTGGGTGCTGGAGCAGGTGTGTGGGGACCCCTATCAGCGCTGAGAGGCTGACACACTCACTGTCTCGGCTTTCCTCCTGCAGTCGGCGTTATTGTGTGTGTTTTGTAAGAGGGGCTAATGCTGGATTTAGGGCTTGACAGCACTGGGTTGGGGTGCTTTCTTAATGTATCCTTATCCTTTATATGAAACTCTTTTCTATACATTTGAGTTTGTGTGGATTTGTTTCTCTAGTCTACCCAGACACACACACACACACATACACACACACACACACACACACACACAACTATGTCTTCATAACCAGTCGGCCTCGGGGAAACCTGACAAATGCCATCTTGACCACGAGACCAGCGCTAACATCAGCAGCAGTAAGACACAACAACACTCCGTGTGGTTGCTGGGTGGGATCATGTTGACGTCCATTCATAGTGACCCTGTGTGGTGGACAGAGGGACCTCTAGCCTGAAATCTTTGGGCAAGAGAATGGCCAGGTCTTTGTCCCACACAGTGGGACTTGGTGGGTCCAGAAGGCCAATCTTTCAATTAGCAGGTGAGTGCTTAACCACTGCCCAGCCAGTGCTGCCTCTGGACACCCTACACTCCCTGGGACCATGCACTGAGAAGTGACATCACCCGGCAGCGTCCTTGCCAAAAAAAAAGCATATGGCAGTTACATAATCTGTCAAGTTGCAAAGGGGTGGAGTCTAGCCTGTCAATCAGGTCAGAACCCATGATGACTCTGTGTGGGCATTATTTTCTCCAGAGGTTCTTGGAACTCCAACCTTCCTCCCTGGAGACAGAACACAGACATCTGCTGTGAGATATTCAGTTAACAAGCTACATGGAGACAGACCGATAGACCAGAAAACCCTGTTGCTGGAGGAGCCAAGTGGAGACCCACACTAGCTCTAAGATGCTTCCACCACCACTAGATCTCCAGGATTTTCCCACTGCCCTGTTATCTTCCTGACTTCAGCATCACTGCATGTGTTCCATGAATCTGAAGAGAAATTTATAGGCTAATGGACCTATGGGCTAAATTCAGACTTAGGGACTTGACCTGGACTGGGCTGGGATGTTTTCTCAACATACAATAGCTCTTTTATGTAAAGCTCTTTCTTATACAGATTTGAGTGTCTATGAATTTGTTTCTCTAGTCTACCCAGACTCATACAATGCATAACCTCTGTCTAATCATAAAAAAACACAGACACAGCCAAGTGGAGACACGAGGGGTGATAAAGAACAATTGATCCTGGCCAAAGAAACTACGGAGGAATGAAGTCTGAATGCAATGTGTGTTCCTGGATGGGGTCCTGGGATTCACAAAAAAGGAACAGTCATGGAAATCTTGGTACTATCCAAAGGAAGCCTGTGACTTCATTCATCGTGTCACACTGACGTGTCCGTTGCTCGGTTTGACCCCTGACCTTTATGAAATACATGCATGTTGCGTGAAGTTCATGAAGACTATAGGAACTCTCTATATGGTGCTTCTGAAAGGCTGACGTTGTTTTAAAAGATAGGGCATTATTTTTTTAACGCATTGAGTGTCTAGAATAAAGTGACCAGATGTCCTTTATTTTTAACAATTTAACCATGTCCCGTGGCGTTTTAAAATCAAAATAAATATATTACAATATTATTTCTGCATTCTATGAAAATTTTTGTTGCTCCATATAGACCAAATTTTTAATCAGGAATACTCCCCCTCCCCCCGGCCAATGGTGTCCCACTCAAAATCTGGTCACTTTAGTCTAGAAGGACCTTACAGGCAAACTGACCGAGAGTTCGGTCACCATAAATGAATTGCTCTCCGCGCCCGCCTGCCCCCCCCACCCCCCGCCAGTCAGTCTCTTCTTGATTTATTCTCCACACCAAAGCCAGACGCCGGAACTTCTCCAAACGCCATTCTGCAGTTGTCACTTTCCTCTCAAAGCCCCAGGTGGTCAGTGTTCAAAGGGGCTTGTCAAAAGGACACAAGGGCCAGCTTGTAGGGGCTCTCACTGGCCAACTCTGGGGTATTATGAACACCGGGAGTCCTAAAAGGGAAATGGTTTCAAGCTCGGCGGCCATCCAAAACACAGAAGAAGGTTGGCAGCTTGGACCCCCCCCCCCCCCCCCGACGACTCCATGAGAGAAGGGGTGACAGGCTCGTGTGGAGAGTTCCTGGCCCTGGGGGACAGTCCGCTCGGTGCTCGGAGGCAGCCATGAGCCGGCATCTCCCCGCGGCACACGACAATGACAGCAACGAGATCACCAGAAAAGGACCCCTGTGACACTCAATGGTCCCCGATCACAGCCCGAGGAGTAATGAAATAGCCCACACGAGTCCGGGCAAGTTTTCTGACCATAGCGTGCCAACTGAGGCACTCAGGCGCCATGCTCGAGTTTGACCAAGCCATCGGTGGGTGTGAAAGCTAGTGGGTGAAAGTTAGAATGAGGCAAACCACCTCAAAGAAAACACACACACACACACACACACACACACACACACACACCCCGCACTACCAACCAAGCGGGAACTAGTCACTTTCGAACAGAGAAGCCTGGCCGACGGCGAATGGCGAAGGGATCAAACTGAAATCGCCGATCCGGGGGCACCCTGACATGTGCCTTCTAACACAACCCCCTGGAAAGACCCACTCCACTGACCGAGGGTCCCTGCCAAACGTCTGCAATCGGGTGTGACCTTGAGGAGGGGCCCAGGGAGCTGCATGCAGGGACGTTCTACAAAACCACTGGCCTGCACGCCGAAAAAACCTCAGGACAAAAAAACCCAGGAACTTCCCCAGGTTAGCAGATCACCAGGCCTTTCTCCTGAGGAACCTCTGTGTAGGTCTGAGCTGCCAACCTCTTGGCACTGATCTGTCCCACCCAGGGTCTCCTAAATCTCTGTGGAGACCGTGATTGAGATGATTGAAGACATTTGAAAAGACTCAGCGTTGGGCTGAGCCCCGGTGGCGTAGTGGTTGTGCACGGGACTGAGGCCCACTGGGATGGAGGTTCAATTCCAGCTCCACAGGAGCAAAGGCTGGGCCTCCTACTCCCACCACCAGAGGGCAGTGATGCCTAAAAAAAAAACTAAAAAAAGAAAAGAAAAGACTCAGCGTCTATTCTGTCCTGTAGCATCTCTTTGAGTCATGTGAACCGGACACCAGCAGGATTTGGTTCATGGAATTGCATCAATCATAAGTAGATTCACTGGGCTTGGAAGGTATCCACTGGACTAGTGGGGGGAAGGGGCGGGGGACTTTACTATCTCCAACCTCCACTTGAAGGCTTTAGCCAAGGAGCCGTCTGTCTAGGTGAGGGCTTCAACCCACACCTTGATGGTTCTGGGCAGGAGGAGGGGTGGGTGGGAAGAGGAAGTCACAGGCAGACAAGCGTCTTCTGGGTGCAGGGGCCATGCTGTCCACCAAGAGGGGGTGAAGGGAAAATGATAGAAACAGGGCAAGACCAAGGGAGGTTTGGTGAGTTGTTGACTATAAAACTGATGATCCGCTCTGTAAGCCTGCACCTAATTCACAATTAAAAAAAAAAAA